>JAOVVA010000034.1:11328171-11341941 GCA_028565275.1 Leiocassis micropogon
GCAATATATTTCACAATAATAAGCTTTTTTTCAAAATGTGTTCCATTATTTCACAATATCATTCTCATATTACATACCCGTGTCTTATTTATTCATAGAGTTATTTATTTCATCATGTCCTATTTATTTATTTCATTTTGAACACTTTGGAGTTCCATATTTATTTAGCCTACTACTTTTATTTAGACTACTCAAAAACATAAAAGACAAAAGTAACAGTTATATTTTTTATTCATTAAGTCCTAACTACCAGCCAAGACGACCACATTTAGCTCTTCTAGCTAGGCTAAATCTACAGTACATGATTTTAAAGTTACAGTTTAGCATTTTGAGTGATCAAATGAAACATTATGCTCGAGAACAAAAATTGACAGAAGAAAGTAAAGACGGGGAAAACAAGTTGAACTAAAAACATGAGATGCGTGATTTAGCTGTTTGAGTGTTGATTAATTAGCACAAGACCAGCTGTAAATTAAGCTACTGATCAGAGCCGTCGTGCTAACCTCAGGGAAGCATGTGCAAGTGTGTGAGACTCTCTCTCTTTCACACACACACACACACACACACACACAACAAGGCCAGAGGTTTGCTTATTAAAAATAAATCAAAGACAGGCTGTGGAATAAAAAGAATCACTAATAGAGAAAAAACCTAGCGAAGTCCATGTTTTATTTTTTTTAATCCAATTAGTTCATTCATTTTTTATATTTTTTTAGATATCCTCAAGCGTGCAAGTTTGTGAGGGTTACGTCTTTAGTTAAACACTGTTTTAAACTAAACAAGTTTCAAAGCTTCATTAGAAAAGCTTGTAGCTCCATGTTTTAGCATCGTATAAGCTATATATAAAACATTGCTATTGTTGTTGTTAAGCAACTCCTATAGCTGGTGTACGCTTAGCTAGCAAGCATGTAGCTGTAAAGAGCCTAGTGTTAAAAATGAAGTTAGATAACTCTTAAGATAACTTTAAATGATCTTTATCTAATACAGATACAGTGCCTTGCAAAAGTATTCATACCCCTTGAACGTGTTCACATTTTGTCATGTTACAAACACAAATGTAAATGCATTTTATTGGGATTTTATATGATAAACACCAACACGAAGTGACACATAATTTATTATATTCCTTCCACTTCACAATTCTTTGGCACGTTTTGCTGCTTTATTACAAAAAATCCCGATAAAATGCAATCATGTTCGTGGTTGTGAAGTGACAAAATGTTTAAATGTTCAAAGGGTATAAATACTTTTGCAAGGCACTGTGTGTGTGTGTGTGTGTGTGTGTGTGTGTGTGTGTTCACATCTCAGTCGTGCCTGGAACACTGCTATAATTAATCATCTCATTAAAAAAAAGAGTTTATCCATGGACCTCTGGTGATTGACAGCCGAGGGCGTGGCCTTGGGCGAACAAAGGTCTCTTTGATTGGCCAAATGATTAAACAGTGAATATCAAACTCATCCTTAATGAGGTCACTAAGTTCCCCTCGAGTCTCTTTCAGTTGTCTGGCTGTTCAGTTTCTGTCATTTTCAGTGTGTGTGTGTGTGTGTGTGTGTGTGTGTGTGTGTGTGTGTGTGTGCGCGCTCCATCCTCGCCCCTCTTGACTTCTACTTCCTACATCGTCTCTTTTTCTTCTCTATCTCTCCTCCCCGATGACCTCATCAGTAATTGTCGTCTTGATCTTCATCCTCCTCTTCTGCTCATGATCTCTTTCTTTCTTTCCTCCTCCAGCGATTTTCGTGCTCTCAGGCAGGTCGCTCGCGACGTCATCAAGCCGTTATTAGCATCCTCCACATTGACAAGTCACAACCCTTGACCTTCCACTGGTTTCACTGCTCATCCTTTGGGAAAAAAAACAATGATTCCAATAACGCTGCGTGTTCTGCTGCACGGTTTAGGGTTTGCTCACACTTGTGATTAAATTTCATGGACAACTAATTGACAAAAAAACATTGCCAAGGTTGATTGATTATATTCGAGATGAGAGGAAAATTGTTAATTATATTTTTTAGCTGAGTCAGCACCTGTGCTTCTCTTAGAAATCCTTCTCCCTATCCGCATAAACAATTTTGAATAAACTTCATGGATAATTGTGTGCTCTTTGAAGCTCATCTCTCATTTTGTTTATGGAATAATTTCATGCTGTTGACTTATGGATCCTCATGTTACATCCTGTGTGTTATCAGGTATGTTTGGCCGACTTATTAATCACACACCAACTTACTTGACACTTACTTTGTTAAAGGGCAAGGCATAACTTTAAACTTTTAGGTAAAATTTTTTTTATCAATTAAATAGTTACTTAACTAGTATTAGTACACAACTTTTGTTAGTGTTCGATTAGCTAGTAACCCTTTAAAAAAAAACTTAAGAGCTACCTAAATGCAGTAATAGTTAAGAAAAAACTGTTACTTGACTAGCACGCGTACACGTTTTGCTTAAGTTAGATTGGCTAGGTTAGCCTATATAACTAGCTAGATACATTTAACAACAGTGAAGAAAAAATGTTAGCAATTAATCAGTTACTTAACTGGTGCTTGCACACAACTTTTGCTAGTACCAGATTAGCTCGCGAAGCCTTTGTTACTAGGTAGCCAAGTTTAATAACAATTAAGAAAAAATTTTGCCAAATATACAGTAACTTAACTAAAACTATTTTTAAAACTAAATATAAACATGTACACATGTTTTGCTTAAGTTAGATTGGCTAACTTAGCCTGTGTTGCTAGCTAGTTAAATTTACTAGCAGTAATGCAATTAAACAGTTACTTAACTGGCATTTGTACACAATTTATCCTTCTTTTTTTTCTTTTACAAGTGGAACTAATCTTTGCTTATTAACTACAAGCAAAGAAACCTGCTCTATTCACATTTTTTACTATTACTTACAGTTATTCATTAAAAAAGTATACATTTCTTATATTATTCACTACACATATTTACATAATTACATAATAGCAAAGATTCTACAGGTTGTTAGCTCTTGTATTGAGTATTGAGCTGACCTATTTAGCTAAGCTAGTGATTTAACTACCACAGCTCGGTAGCTTGTGTTAGATTAGCAGTTAGCTAAGCCTGTGTCACACACTAGCTAAATTTAATAAAAATTAAACAGAAAATGTTAGCAATTACATAGCTCTTTAATTAGCACTTGTACACATATTTTTCTTTGGAACTAATCTTTTCTGATGAACTACAGCTTAAGAAACTGAAGAAACTATTAATAAGCGAGCAAAGTTTTTAGCTTAACTGTGTTGACTTATAGCTCATCTGACTTTGTCCCGTGTGCAGTGGTGTGTGTGTGTGTGTGTGTGTGTGTGTGTGTGTCGGCTGAACCATCAATCACGTCTGATTGTAAGTGATCGCAGCGAGACTGTATGATAATCTCACCCAGGAGAGTGTGTCGACTGCAGTATAGGATGAGGTCTATTTAAAGTTTCCAAAGAAGTTATTCGAGTCATTTTAAGTGAACGTTTGCCACGTTTAATGTGACTCCAAGCGCCAGGACAGAGAGTAGAGAATTACTTCAAGAGTTCATAAAGTTACCCAAGCAAACATGCTGCCCTGTTTTGCCTGAGCTGCCCCTCTCTGTAACCAGGTCAACAATGATGTCGATGTCCAAACTCACACAGTTCTTGGCTGTTGTTCTGTCCTCGGTTTCTGCAATGTAGAGCCAAAGCTATTGAAGTGGGCTTGTTGTTCCAATACTTTTGAATCTACAGATTCCCTGAAGTTAAAGTTACATGTGCAAGTTCAAGTGTGTTGTGAGCCTAAATCAGTCACCCCGCTTTCTTAAATATATATCTGGCCAACCCATTAATTATCGTTAAGAATATTAAGGTCTTGCTGTGTGTTAGGTACAATAAAACAGACTGTTTTCAATTAAGACATAATGATTTAATTAACATAATTTTTAATGGTTTGTGTTTATACATTTTTAAATGCAGAAAAAAAATCAACACCCGTCCAAAAAAAATTTATTGTACAGTATATTTACCCTAAGACTAAATAACATGTAGTAACAGTTTGTAACTGCTAGATGGCAATAAGAGGGACGCTGTAACACATTCTGTTGGACGGTTTAAAATGTTTTATTCCTTTTTTTTCTATGCCAATATTATTAAAAAAAATTTTTTAAATACAATCGACGAGGCACTGGTATGTGTGTACAAAACAAACTAATTCACAGGGCAATATGAAAAGTTCAATATACAGTAAATAAATAAAATAGACAGAATAGGAAATACAATTTAAATGAATAATTGATGAAATTAATTTTCAGTTATTATATTGCTGTTCATTCATATAACTTGAGTTCCTGGAAATCATCATCATTATTATTATTATTATTATTATTATTATTATTACACTACAACTCTGTACAAGCTTTGTCTCTTCAAAGGGTTATTAAAAAAGTATTCTAAAAGTATTCAAAAAAGTTTTAAAATTATTGTTTAAATGATTGTCCCCCCCCCATTTAGCCCTGGGATTCTTACCCATAATGGGATGGACACCTCGTCACACACCAGTATGTCCCCAGTGGTGGCGCTGTCCTGCCTCAGGATGTCCCACATTAGCCCCGGGAGTCTTACCCATTATGAGAGCGACATCTGTCCGTGTCCATCGCTATTACTGCATGTAAATCAGCACTATTCCTCTTTACAGCCTGGCTGAGTAACTAATGAAGACCCTGGAGCTGGTGAGCTTTCATTGGCTCTTATGTCGAAATAATGCTGCAGAATCAAATGCTCTACTCTGCTCCGTCTCCTAAGGATCACGTCATGTTTAAAACAGTGTGTCGGTAGATTATTCGAGAAACAATCATTCCATGTGTGTGTGTGTGTGTGTGTGTGTGTGTTCTAGTATTGATATCTTTAACCCTTTGCATGACTTGACTAAACAAAAGTTCAAACTGAGGACAACTTGTTCATTGGTTTGATTGACAGCTCTCGATTTTACAGCTTACTGACTGATTATACCGAATGTAAAACAACACGGATTGCTATTGACCTCAGTGACCAATCTATAACTTTCTTGCATTTCGTTTTTTAAATGAAATTGTGGATATTGTTGTATATATTTATATCCATAACATTTTTCTTCTCATCACTTCATCTTGAAACCTGCATTTATTTTCATTATTTGATATTTTCATACGCGCAGGAACAAGCAACGCACATGCAAATCAATCAATGACATCATCTGGCAAGTTTTTGAAGTATAAGTAAACAAAAAAGTACGGAGAAAAGTCGTGACAAAACTGCATGTCTGCATGAATAAAACCTTTAATCGAACCTCTAATCGTTTTGTTTAACGCTAACGCTCGGCCGCTGCTGTGCGTCAGACTTTCCCTCCGTCAGCACCGGCGTAATCTGCTCTTATAAAGCGTGATAATCGAGTGTTATTGAATTTTATTGTGCAGGAGACTCGCTGGCCGGAGGGACTGACGTGGCAGGTTCGAAATTAAGGAAGCGGCCTGGCTCCTTCTCGCGACTTAATTGCGAGATTAATTTCTGCTTCAAAGTGCACTTCAAAGTTAATCTACACCCTCAAGCTGTACACACACACACACACACACACACACACACCTCACCATCAACAGCGCTATATAAGATGCTTAACATGTGATGTTCTACACACTAGAATAAAAGAGATACATTTATAACTGTAGCATTTCTGTAAGTTTAAGACTAAATAATCATTAAATGATAGAAGGAGTCTCCAGTGTCAGAGGTTGAGCTCTACTTTTTTTTTCCAGAGTCTGCAGCATGATTTGTGATGTTTCAGTCACATGACAAGACTAATAAAGGAACGACTGTTTATAGCTAAAAAACTGGATCTAACTGGTTTATAGTGTATTTCCAATGTCTATGTTTTTTAAATTCAGTTACTTGAACATTTGGATATATTTGTTAATGTTCTAGAGCATTAATATAACTAAGTCTCAGCTCTCGTCACGCTGTAGCTTGTCACTGCTGCTCCCTTGTGGCTGATCACATGCATTACAGGCTGTATAAAGAAATCTTTAGAAAAACCAACCAATCAACCTCCAAAGTACCTAAATGGTTCACATTCTGCTTTTCAGCAATATTCTCCTTGAAATAAACCCGCCAGCCACTTTATTAGGTACACCCCGTTTCGCCATTTTTCATGGCGGAGATTTTAAGAAACTCTGTACTGGCATGAGAGCGTCACGCAGTCGCTGCAGCTTTGACGGCTAAACATCCATGATGCGAATCTCCCAAACCACCACCACATCCCAAAAACGTGCTCTACTGGAGTGAGATCTGGTGACCGTGGAGGCCGTGTGAGTGCAGTGATCTCACTGTCATGTCCAAGAAACCACTTTCAGGAACACAAGTGAACGTGTAAGTACCAGTACCTTACCCACACCATTACATCACCACCATCCTGACCTGCTGATACGAGGCAGGATGGATCCATGCTTTCATGTTGTTTACACCAAATTCTGTCCCGACCCAGTTGAACGTTGCAGCAGAAATCAAGACTCATCAGTTTTTATTGTTGCCCGTCTATCAGGTCGGACCGGTCTGGCCGTTGTCCTCTGACCTCTGGCATCAACAAGGCATGTTCTCTTCTTCACACCATTCTCTATACACGTTCAAAGTCACTTAAATGCCTAAATCATCTTTCTTCCGCTTTCTGATGCTCGGTTTGTCCTTCAGCCCTCGACCCTGTCTACATGCCCTAAATGTATTGAATTTGTTGCCATGTGATGTAATGTGCTTTAACACACAGTTGAACATGTGTACCAAACGAAATGGCGTGATCATTAAAATACATAAGTGTTTAAAAAGAAAAAACTCCACAGGAAGAGGATTTTCTTGTGATGAGATCATGAGAAGAAGAAAAGTTAGCTCTTAGTGTTTTTTTTTTGCTTTTGAATTTGCTTTATTTCTTTATGCTTTAAAAGTACAAATTACAGATTTATAATTAATTAATAAAGTTCTTTAAATCTATCCTGTTGGGAGTGGTCTCCGCCTGGGAAGACTCCGCCCCTGAACAAAGCACACAGGGGCTCGCTGGAGGTTTCGAGATGTTTAGAGTTGACGCGACTTGAGGGGCTTCGACCATTTCAACATCTTTGAGGGAATTTCAGAGCGATGTTTCAGGATATCAATAAAACACTCGGACTGATGTTTGATGCTCAAGTGCTCTAAAGCTGTGACTTTTCTATACACTAATACAAGCAGTGTGGTTATTTTCTATTTCAACTGTGTGTGTGTAAGTGTGTGTTAGCGGCGTCTCCTCTCCAGCGTGATCCAGATGCCCCGCTCGGGTCTGAGGACCAGTTCCCCCAGTGGCTTCAGCTCGTCTCTCTTCTGACGCGACACCACGTCGAAAGAGCGCAAGATGGAGGCCAGAATCACCTTCTCTTCCATCAGAGCAAAACGTTGACCTACAAACACACACACACACACACACTTCAATTTACAAACAGCAGTGTGGTAACCTAATCTTATAATATTTTAAGTATATACGTGTGTGTGTGTGTGTGTGTGTGTGTGAGAAAGAGAGAGACCGATGCAGTTGCGCAGGCCTGCAGAGAAGGGGATGTAGCAGTACGGGTTTCGGCCCGACGTGTTCTCAGGCAGGAAGCGCTCAGGACGAAACTCCTCGGGCTCGGGGAAGAACCGCGGGTCACGGTGGAGGGCGTACGCCAGTATGATGACATTTACACCCTTAGGCACTTTGTAGCCGTCTGTGCACACACACACACACACACACACATCAACAGAATTTATTTATTAGTATAATAAGTATATTAGTATAACTGGAAAAAGAGAAATAGATTGATGGATGAAAAAAGGTGTCGAAGTGTGGCTTAATGAACATTAATTATTACCCCTGTTACTCATCTGCTCATTGCTAAGAGGATGGAGCGGTGAATTAATGGACTGACAAGCGGACGAAAGAATAAATGAATCAATCAGTGAATCAAATAATGAATCAACCAGTGAATAGATTGGACAAAGGAATGAATGAATGAATCAGTGAATCAGTTATAGGATTGGACAAAAAGAATTAGCCGATCAATGAGTCAATAACGGCAATCAAGGTCCATATGGATCAATAGAAGAAGGAATTGTTCAATGAGTCAAAAAAATTGAATCAATGAATCACTCAAACAATAACTGGTTTGTTGATTAGATTCAATCAGTGACTCAATCAATGAATTAAAATAACATGTCAAAATAAATTAAATAACTTAGAGAATTTAGTGTGTGTGTGCGCGTGTGTGTGTGTGTGTGTGTGTGTGTGTGTAGCTTACTGATCTTTGTGTCTTCACAGATGCTCCGAGCAAAGAACGGCACAGACGGAAAGATACGCAGCGCCTCTTTAATCACACACTCCAGGTAACGCAGCTTCTTCAAATCCTCTGTGCTAATGGGCCTGTCAGAGTTACCTGACACGCACACACACACACACACACACACACACATACACAATATACATAGGGTATATAACAAAAAATAAAACCAAAAAGCGGACAGCAGTGTGTGCGTGTGTGCGTGCGTGTGTGTGTGTGTGTGTGTATATGTGTGTGTGTGTGTGTGCGCTCGCTCACCGAACACTTCATCCAGTTCCTGCTGAACTTTCCTCTGTATGTCAGGATGAGCTCCCAGCAGGTGAATGGCCCAGTTCATACCAGCAGCTGTAGTGTCATGACCCTGCCACCAGGTGGCGACAAAGAATTAAATCACCACAAATCAGTCACTACAAGGTGATTTTTTTTTTAAATAAAGTGAGTCAATTTAGCCAAAATGCTAATCGCATCAGCTAAGTAGCTATAGATAATTCGAAAGAAAAAAAAAACAGGATTCATACACAATAAATAAATGCTTATATTATTTTATAAGCAGTTTCATCTGCCACTTTTCTACTATTTATTTACCTAAGAAATATTTTAACGGAAACTTTAATTGTTCGCCACTGATGGTCAATGGTTTAGTAGATATTTTACCACACATATCTGAGAGAAACATGGTTATATTGTAAGGTTTCGTATTGTTTTCATGGTCATTTAGACTTTAAATAGACGTAGCCAGTTCAACTATTCTTGGCACGTTTCTGAGGAACCCATTGTGTTCACAGTTTTTCTCTTTGTACTAGATGTTAAGATTATGAAAAAGTATACCTCGAACATAAAAGTGTCCACTTCCTCTCGGATGTCTTGGTGCGTCATCTTGTTCCCGTCCTCGTCCATCGTCTTCAGGAGCAGATCCAGGAAGGCCCGCCTCTTCTTCTTTCCCTGATCCGATTCGCTATCAGACTCCACGTGGTTAACGCCATACTCCTCCCTCTCGCGAATGACCTGCGCACCAATCAAACAAAAGGTCCAGTCAGAACCTAAAGACGATTGGGTTTTGTTTGTGATGTCATAACGAGCTCTGAATTCAAAAAGAAAAAAAACATACACTCTCAGTGAAGGAGTGCAGGATTTTTAGACAGCGGTCGTGCTCTTTGCCATCGCCGAAGTACTGGAAGGCAAAGTCGGGCCAGTACCAGGGCATCCGCTGGCGCCGGCTGATGAGGTCACTCATCCTAGACCAATCAGATCTCATTGTCAATGTTACTTTATTATTAAAACCAAGACTTGCCAGGTGAAGGTGATTTCACAAACTTGATCTGGTGTTACTACAAAATACAAAGCGCTAGCAAGCTTAATTTTTGGTCGTAAATTCATTATAACATAAATACCTTTTTCAAAACAACTTGTCTTACACTACTGTAGTAGTGAGCGTATCACTAACTCTTTTCATCTTTACAAATTTGCCTGTTTGCCAGCTATCAGGGATAGCTACTATCTACTACAATATTAACGGAACGACACTATTTAGCTGGCTATTATTAGCACAGTGCTGCTTTTACAGTAGGTACTCAGTATAATTGGGTTACAGTGGTATCTCGGCATCCGAATGCCCCACCTCACAAATTTTCACCTTAAGAACAGAAATCGTACAAGAAATTTGCCTTAGCATAAGAAGCATTTTCGGCATACCAAACCGAGTCGAAAGAAACGCCAACTAAGTTGGGCGTACTTGTTTTTGTCAGTGAAAAGTCAAGCAAAAATCGAGTTCACATCGTTTTTTTGTGTGTTTTTTTTTTTTTTGTTGTGCAAGATATAAGAAGACATAGCACCACAGGTCCCAAGGCTGGTAGCAAGAAGAAAAGGGAGCCGCTTACAGTTGGGTTTTTAAAGCAGGCGGTGCCGAGAGGAATCATAAATTAAGGTTAAGTCAGGTTTAATGTCTATTTTTTTCATATTTTACTTCATTGACATGTCTTTTCTAAATGTTTGTATTGGTTTTATATGCAGTAATCTGATTACAGGTTTGGAAATTGATAATATTGATAATATCTTTTGGTGGTGGCTGGAACGGATTATCCGCTTTTACATAATTTCCTATGGGAAGAGGCGTTTCACAATACGAAACTTCGCCTTAAGAACTCGCCTCCGGAACGGAGTAAATTCAGATACTGAGGTACCGCTGTATATGTTAAAAAAAACTGAAGTTTGTTTTTAAAAAAAAAAGGCTAAACCTTATGTTGAGGATAAAATGCTAAAAGTGGTGTGTTTTTTTTCCTCCTTGAATCTCTTTCACTATAATGGGCTTGATTTGATGTCCTTACTGAGGAGCTAACTTACCGATACACGGCGCGCACGTACTCGGAGTCAGAGTTGCTCTGTGCGTAAATCTTCTTCCCCATCGCCGTTTCTGTAACACAATCACATGAGCCCGTGATGAGAATTCTGTCTCGTGTTATTGAGTCAGATTGGCTCAAATGATTCAGTTCACCATTACAGTCGCCTCTTAACATTTTTGCACAGATTGTTTACAGACCAATTGTATACATCTTTCCCTGTATATTATTGTAATTGTTCAATTATCCTCACTCCAAACTTACAGAACAACACTAACTGACTGGGCGAGTTCTAAGAGTTTCTGACTGACAAATCACTAGCCATAACACAACGTACTGTTTATTACACCTTCTGTACCATGGGTTGCTTTTTTTTTTCTTTTTTTTTTCTTTTATAATAATAATACTAAGTGCTGTAACAATCACTGAGGCGCATTACAATCAATACAGCTTTTTAAAACTTGGACTTTAGTCTCGGGCTAAACGTTAGCTTAGAGAACCGTGTCACTGAAATCAGGAGCAAACAAACATAAACAGCTTCAAAATGAATCCTATTTGCAGTAAATATGTTAGCTATGTGTTGCTTAGGTTGCTTAGCTATAGTGGATTGCGTTCTGATTATAGAGAAAATTACGAGTGGTGTTCAAGTGAAACCGGGACTTTTGATAGCAGGATAACAGAGCACAGTTCTTAGAGTAAAAGCTTCCATTATTCCTCTATATAATCCCCTGCTACTGTACATTAACGCTCTTATCCCTGCGTTTCACTAGTTTGCATGGACACCATCTCCACTTCCCAGGAACTCCTTTAATGGCCCAAGCATGTGGAAATGTTTTGGACCGAGGTCGGGCAATACCTTCCAGCCGAGACTGTGCAAGTGGTGCTGTTGAATGATTGTGTGTACAGATCACACAGACGGATGCAACAAGTTATTATTCATTGTCATTCACAGATGTGCGGCCGTCTTTAAAGCGTTTCCACTGTTCAAATGTTTTAGCGTGGCTAAGTCTCATCGCCGTACTGTGCTTGAAGTCTCTTGTTGAGGTCTCCTGAAAATCTCCTGTTTTACGTCTTCATTCATTTATCACAAGTCCTAGTCTGACTCAAACATCCCTCTAATCTTTAAGTTCATGTTCTGTGAAGAAACTGTTAGCTAACATTAGGCTTGTACTGTACAGTATACTGATTATGCCTGTTTGCAGTGTTAACGAGCTATACTGCAAATGTTCGTATTGTAGTCCCATGTAACTCTTTCTCGTTCTTTTTCTGCTTCAATGAGGATAAAACTCATGCAAATCTATGTACGGTTTAATCGTAGGCTAGTATCGTGGTATCAAAAAGTTTCAAGACTAGTTTTGTAACACACCAAAAGATGGTTTGCACACACAGTCAGTCACAGGGAGCACCAACCTTCATAAGTCAGTGTTCCAAAAGACATCGCCCGGTGTACTTCAGAAGCTGTGCAACCAGTGTTGACCACATACGTTACCGCGTCTGCTATTTTATCATGGACATCAAGTTAGAACAAAGAGCGAACGTAAAATTCTGCGCGAAACACAGCAAATCTGCCAGAGAGACATTTGACATTTGTGCAGCTGTCTGAGGAGTTTTGAGTGGCACATGCACTTCAAGAGTGGAAGAACATCACCGGAAGATGATCCCTGGCTGGCTTGTCTTTTCCCTTTAGCACACTTAAGGCAGATTTTGTTGCTAGTACTTAAAGTCATTTACTTGTTTTGATAGTTATGGTAGTTACCAATATGGCAACGGGAAACTAATATACAGCTATAAGGATAATGGTGTGTGTATAACAAAGCATAGGACAACACACACACCACAGATGATGTCGAGAGCGCAGAGTGTGATGTGGTTAAAGCAGTTAAAAGGCCCTTTCCCAACACACGTGTCCAGTTTGTCGACCAGGACCTCGGCTTGCTCGTTCATCACCTCCAGGAAGTCAGCCAGGATGGAGAAGTGGAAGGTGGGCGTGAGGAGCTTCCTTCTGCTCCGCCATTTATTCCCTGTACTGACAGAAAGAGATACGAAAGGTGAGGCGAGGTGGATATAGACAGGCATGAGCTGATAACAACGATATTTATCACCTAATAATTACCTTATATAATATTTATCTATAACTATATAACCGTTTGTTTCTTATCTCAGGAACAGGTTAAGTGCCTTCAGGTTTGTACCTTGTCAGCAGTCCGGTTCCGAGCCAGGGGTGCAAAAACTTATAAGCATAAGCCTTGTCCATGTGCACTGAGTTATTCAGAACTGTCTAAAAAAAAAAATGTGTAAACACAGGAAAAGTGGTAACCAAGGTGAAAAGTGTGTTACAGTAACAGGTTACATAAGGATCTCAAACGCATCGTCTTGTGTAAGTATATCTGTTTAAAGTGCAGATATAAACATTCATTTATGTAACACTTATGTAAGTTTGCACCATAATGAACCTCTGCACAGTGTTCTTTGACCTCTAATGAAGTTGGAACACAGCATACGTGTAAATAAGAGAGAGATTCTGTGTGTGTGTGTGTGTGTGTGTGTGTGTGCGTGTGTGTGTGTGTGTGTGTGTGTATGTGTGTGTGTGTGTGTACCTCAACTGTCTCCGAGTGGTAGAGGAAGAGGAAGGGTATAGGTCCGATCCATGCCATGAGCAAAGGAGCGTCCCGAAAGTCGTTCGTGAATTGGATCACCTGAGAAAAGAATTCTAACACACACACACATTTTTTAATTATATTTCATTTACACCCTAATTAACAACATTGCTTTTATATAACAGGTGTGTGAGTAAGAAATTACAAATAAATATAGAATAACTAAGATTTCAGACACTTTATGGTCAATATGATGAAGCTCTGTGTATTGCCATGCCACTGCATGCGTGCACACACACAGTAAGTGTAGTAACAGATTCACTGCAATAATCTACTGCTAGAAGTTTATTTTATTTATTTTATTTATATCAATTTTGGACACACCTTCTAACTCCATGATCTTCCCTGATGTTTATTTCTTTCGACACTATAAAACAATACTGAAGGCGTTTATCCAAAACACACAATAATCTCCTCTGAACAGTTGATATTGAGATGTATATCTGC
>JAOVVA010000034.1:11368323-11379599 GCA_028565275.1 Leiocassis micropogon
TCAATATGCACATCAGGGTGTGATGTCATGATAGGGACAGCTTGCGTCTTTTCCAGCAGGCTTTAGCTACTTTCCTTGGCAAAACTGTTTCTTCCTGTTAAGTGACCTTAATTTGATTGTTTTCTCATAACACCAAGCCCCAATCAATGCATGAGATTTTTTTTATACTACAGGAATTTGCAGGTTTGTATTAGTTAAAGTACGGTATGGTACTTTTTAATTTGTGGAACATGTTAGTTCTTCTTCTTCCTTACTGTATGTTATAGATCTCAGTCCTGAAAATGTCGGAATTATACTGTTTCCTTGACTGTAACTGGAGACTCCTTCCAAAAAAGTCAAATAAACATCTTGTTATATACAGTAGGAGAAAACACCACCATAATCAGGTCTAATCGGTTTATTATAAAGTTTAGTTTACATGGAGTCCCTGTGTGAGCTGTTACTATAGAAACATAAACGTCCTGTTGTGTATTTGAATGAATGTGTTTAATAAAAAGCGTTGTCCATATTGTGCCTTTTTTTCCCCCACTCGCATCCATGTTCTCATGTGTGTTGCAGGAAAGTGAGCTCTTATTCCCAGAAGCGCTAAAAGGGAATCTCCACCATGAACACAGGTACGAGTCTAAAATTCAGGAATCTTGAAGCTGTCTTAATAAGCTACACGGCTAATGAGGCTAATAAATCACGGTATACAATCCCCTCTCCCCCTTCACCTTTTGTGTAAATATTTTGTGCGAGTTTGTTCTAGAGAGCTCAGTTTGAGTCAGATTTCTCTTTTGTTCTTGTTGCTGCTTGTGCTGTTGTTCTCTTATTGGTAAAGTTTAGCTGAGTCATGGTAAGCTCCACACGCGGCAGAGCGTGGGATGTTGCAGACGATTTGTGCTCTTTTTAAAAGAGATGTACAATGCTAAGATTCAACATTTAACACACCTCCGAGCGCACTTTACAATAAAATACAATAAAGGAAAAGAAACATCGCAACAAGCAAAGATTATCCGATTAGTGAAACGCTAGCTAGGTTTGTTACCCTGTTAGCTTTGGTACTAGTGTGAGATGGAAAGTATTTAAGTAATTGTACTGTGGTGATGGTGTATTTACTTGATTAAGGTTTTACTACTTGAGTAAATTTTTTGGCTTTTGATTCTTAAATATTTTTAATGAACACACTTTTGACCCATGATCTATATACTGTAATATAACGTGAGTGCTATTCTATTAATTATTTATACAATTTTCTGTACTTCCTTTAGTACTAGTACTAGTACTCTAATAGTAATACTAGTACTCTAATCATACTTAATGGTACGAGGGTGAGTCGAAAATGATCTGCACTCAGTTTATATCATCAGAGCTTTTCCAGAGCTTTCATTTGTAACTGCGGTGCGAGCAAAAATGGACGACTTGTGATTCGCACGAAAGAAGAGCAGCATGCAGCGATTTTTAAAATCATTTTTTTGTATGTTTTGTGGGCTGAGTGTGTACCTGTTGCGAAAACAACTCACGGAAGGCCGTAAACAGAAACATTTGGATATCCGCAAGCGAAATTTGGATTTCAATGATCTAAGGAAGGTGGAAGTTTCTTTAAGAGAATCATTACTGGTGACGAAACACGGATTGATCGCTACAAGCCTGAGAGTAAACGGCAGAGTATGCAACGGAAACATCCTCAATCACCGAGCGAGAAAAAGTTCAAAAATTTTCCATCAGCTAGAAAATTCATCAACACTTCTGGGATTGTTAAAAGGTTGAACAATCAACAGTGCTCGAGACGCTTATTGAAGAGCTGAAGCCTAAACTTCGGTTTAAACGCAGAGGACTGATATCCGAGGGTGCCGTGATCTCGGTGCACGCTGTTGACAATCTGCAAAAACTTTGTTTTGAGGTGTTAAAGCATCCTCCCTATAGTCCTGATCTCGCACCATCTGACTTTTCACCTGTTTGGTCCCCTGAAAGCAGCCCTACGAGGACGAAGATTCACTTCTGATGAAGAACTGGAGACGGCTGTGCATTTGTAGCTCGCAGCTCAGCCTAAAACATTTTAAATGAGGGAATACAAAAGCTTGTTGACACGTGGATAAAGTGCATTAAAAAGCAAGGAGATGATGTTTATTCAAATAAATTCTACAGCCAGAGAGCGGATAATTTTTGTCTCTCCATTTGTATATCATATAAACTGGAAAAAAGATGACAGCTGTGTTAGTGATGCTTGTTTTTCATCTGCTGTGTGTTTACAGGTAGTGAAAGTCATCTATCAGAGTCTGGTAAGTGTGATTGATTATGTTCATTTGTACAAGTGTGTGTATGATCTTTGGTTGTGCTCATGTCATGGTAAAGGGATATAACCAGAGATCGAACAATATCTAGACAGCAGATTTGGGACCCTGACGCAGATATATAGATGGATGGTGCTAAATAATAATCAATCGTCTGTATGTTTGTGTGTGTAGATGGTTGGCAGGCCCACAGCATGAATGACGGATTGAGGAACGGCGATGCGAGCAACTCTACTCTGACATCTAAAGGTTATCGGAGTGTTCGTCCCAACCTGCAGGACAAGAGCAGTCCTGTCCCGGTAAACTCCTACAACATACTCCACTCTCCACTCTAGGTGAACCTGTTAAAGAAAAAATAGCAAAAGTTGTTCACCTTTAAACGTTTGTCATATCAGCGATGATCTGATGTTATAATGGATGATCACAAGCTTTGACTACTGAGTTGACTTGTTGTGGCGGTCAGTCGACAGCTCATATCTGAAGCAGGGCCAGTTGGAGTTGAAAAAAGTTAGGATTTTGGTGTTCAGTAGTACCCATCTCATACCCAGCATTCCTCTGCTTCACACAACATGACGATCTTTTATGTGACATTTTTATGTTAAACTGTAAAGCAGCAGGATTGTCCATTTTTTACAGCCTGTACATGTTAATAAAAATGTAAATCTTGTTTTTATTCACAGGCCAAAAATTTAATGATCCTTTAATTAATTCAGGAAGAACATTCTTGCCTCTGAATAAATATCATTTCCGTTCATACTGACAGTTTGCCACGCCCTCCATTTCTAACTTTGTACTTTTTTTTTTCTTTTGTCTGATTGGCTCCCCTGTGTGTCAATCAGGTGCCGCTCCCACCCCCTCGGAGAGAGAGCTATCACATGACCCCTAACCCTCCACCTTATAGCTCGCTCGTTAACTCTGCTTCCTATAACATCAAATCCAGCTCATCGTCGGCCTACTCGTATTCCGAGACTGCTCGCGCTACAACCACCAGCTCAGATATCTCCCCAGAGGCTAATGCTAATGCTAATGCTAACAGCTTTATTAGCCAGCTCCTGGAACGCAAGGTGTCATCTCTGAAACTTGTTAATGAAGGATCTAACTCAGTCACCGCTAATGCTATAACCAGTGCAGATATAACCAATGACACTAACACTATTCAGTCTTCGGGTAATACTAACATGGCAAAGGTCATGAACCCTCCTTCATCTGATAGTCCTCCATCTCCACCACCACGTACATACTCCAAATCCCCTGCTACACACACAGCCTCTCTCTCCATTCAGATAGCTCCTAAAGATTCAGAATACCGTCCTGAATCTGGACGTCATTCAGGATTTGGATCCGAAAAGCAGGACGCTGCAGAGCCAAGCCCCAAAGTGCCACCAAGACCAGCGGCCCATGTGGTGGTATTGCATTTATTTGGCTTCAGATCAGCTTCACTTTTCACCTAATTAGTCTTTTTTCTAATCCACAGTTTTTTTTTCTCTTTTTATCAAGAATGATGGAAGAATCTAAAAACGTTGTCTGTTGCATACACTCTTTGAAAAAGGTTTCATCTTGCCCCTTAAAGACTTCTTTACACTTTTCCTTTGGGGATCATGTAAAGGTTCTGCATAGAAAGGTATAGAGAGTTTTCTCCACAAATTGTTCCTCTTTAAAGAACTCAAACAGTTAAGCCCTCAAAGAGTCCATGAGAAACCCCAATATTGTTTATATTTTACATAAATTCCATAGTCAGCAATAATTTCTCTGTAGTAGCATGTGCACTGCCCCGCCAAAAAAAGTCGCCCCTTTCGAAGGGTCAAATTATATAGTCTTCGTCAACTGCCAAAAACAACAAGGAGATTTGAAATGATAAGAATTGGGTTAAGAACATTATTAAAAAACACATAATTTGGTGGGATCATGAATATTGGACTTTCGAGCAGTGGACTTTCATGTGATGTGATGTCCAGATTGAGCCTATTCCAGAGCGATCAGGGTAAGAAGGATAGCGTATGAAGCGATGCACCCGTCATGCATAGTGGCCATTGTACAAGCCTCTGGAGGCAGTGTTATGATCTGTGGTTTCTTCATTTGCTCAGGTGTAGGCTTAGCACTGTTATGTGGCAATAAAATGAAGTCAGTTGACGACCTGAATATATTAAATGACCAGGTTATCACCTCAGGCATATTTTAGTATTTAAATTGTGAAACAGTGGTTCTGGGCGCATGAGGAATAATTTTCACACGCGAATTTGCCGCCACACTGTGCACCACAATCAAAGGTAAAGGCGGTCAATAAAATCTTGGAGTGTGCGGCTTTTTTTTTTTTTTTGCCAAATAGTGTATTTAGACAGAATAAACAGAAATTGACCTAGAATTTACACTGAATTTGACAAGATTTACACTTCTAGACCTTGGTGGCAGTTTCTCATCAAAAGAAGTTCTGGTTTAAATTCTGTTTATCCTTATGTTGAAACTCTATATAGAGCCTTACAGAGGGTTTCCCTTTAAGAAGGTTGTCAGAGTTCTTTTAGAGAGTCCGAACTGTTAATCGTGATATAAATACTGTAAAATTTATTATTTCCACTGTAAGGGTATATTCTTGATTCCTTACTAAAAAATGTCAAATCCTCGGTCGAATTTCTCCTTTAACCAGTCTGTCATGGATCCTTGAAGGTTCTATCTAGTTGCTTTCCGCTTCAGAAAAGATAATAGAACCCTTTTAAAGATCTAGAAAACCTTAACCATTCAAAGAAATCTTGATGAACCCTTTTCCTTACAGTATTTTTACTCTTGAATCCTCAGAACACCTGTCAAATTCTTTTTTCCTCCCACAGCTGGTTTCCCTGTTCAGTCTGTTAACATGGTACAACCAGTCTTTACCACACAGTCTTTCACATCCTGGCATGCTGGCATGGTTGCTCTAATCTTTTCTTAGTCCCTCCTTTCATCCTTTTTGCCTTCCGTTAGCGTGATGTATCCCCACCAAGAGGTACCACCGATTTTGGATCTGGGTCATTATTTGGCGGTACACGTCAGGACTCACCTGATATCGTGTCCGGGCCAAATGCTTCGTCACGATCCCTTTCAGCCTTGAGCCACTATTCATCGTCAACAGCTGTCCTTGAAGAACTGCAGATCTGCGCTGTGGACTCACCTGAGGCCACGCCTACCCCTTCCCCCACACTCAGCCACGCCTCTGTTTGCCCTGACGATGTCCCTGCACCCACTGCCTCAGCAACGGCTGCTGATACTAACGTAACTATCACGCAGCCACGCCCCCTTCACTTAGATCTCTCATCTGTTTGCTTTGTCTGGTTTTGGTAATGTTGCAAAATCTCTGTTTGTTTGTCTTTCCCTCTATAGGCTTGTAAGCATGTGTACTAAATGTTGCTGTAAACGCAGGTGGTCTTGGTCCATCTGTTAAACTTGTGGTGTCACCATTTTCTGAGGTTTTTGTGTGTTTGTCTAAAATGTATATTTGATACATTTTCTGAAATACCCCTTAGTCTCAGACTTGGACATTTGAATATCTAACCACAGCATACTGACCTGTCATTGTTTAAACGTCACAGTGTTCTAACTTTCATGTGTATGTCCCCTGTATATATCCCAACCACACTTCCCAAACAAAAGTGTATGTATAACATCATGTTATGTCGCTTCTTGTTATGCTAACACAGTTGTCCTAGACGAGTATCTGTACAGTTCACTTTCTTATAGATCGGTTGTGTTCACAGGGTCAACTGGCGGTAAATGGAGGTGCGCATTCACAGAGGCCATTTTCTCCTCCTGCGCAACGTCCTCCACCACCAGTCTTTAGTCACGGACTCGAGCAGTTTCAGCACACGAGACACTCAGGTGAGTTCATTCACCGCATTTTCTGTAGGACAATGCTTCATTGTTGTGGTGAAACTGCTTGTTGGTTTTCCATGGGGTAAATGTATTGATTCGGTGAACATCTTGTGTTAGCTAGTTAGTAAGCTATTTTGGTCACGGTAAGGGGAATAAAAAATTTAGCGAGGTAGTAATTAGCAATTGACGTTTGCCACAAATAGGCGTTTGCCATCAAGGTAGTAAAATTGACAATGATTTTTGGGTGGGGCTCGCATAAAGTGGGGTACAATGACACTAGCTAACTGTGGGATGGGCTTGTGAGCTCGTTTACTAGTTGCTGCTTCGAAGATTTGTGATTGTATGGGGTACTTTTCAGAACTTCCCGCATTGGCCAGATTACCCGCTACCTTATCCTAGTTCCTTTTTGATTTTGAAGTTTTACATTGAAGGCAATTTTTTGTCCTCAAAAGTTTGTCCTCATCAGCTTGGCTGAATATAATAAATTCTTTGAATTCTTGCAGTTTTTTGGTAAGTTGGTGAGTAAGTTCATGTCTTTGGTTTTTACCTTTGTTTGGCTTGATTGACCTTTACGTTAAATAATCGGTGAGGTTGCTATGGCTAAAGTCGACTTTAGCCAGAATTTTTCCCATTCAATATAAAGTAGGTGGGTCTAATGATTGAGTGACACTTAAAAATTGGATAATATCACTTGCCCCACCCACACAGTATTATAACATTTAGCTGGTCCTGTTTAATGGTTCTCTTCCAGTCTAATTGAAATGCAATCTTAAATAATTAGATAGTAATTAATAATTAGTTTGTAAGGAACGCTTCATCTGTCAAATAAGTGACACTGGAACACGTTGTGATCGTTGCAGAAGACGTTCATCATTTCAGCTCCTATCATATTGATCGAGCTCTGGATTTTTGATGTCTAACTAATGGCTATGTAATGTATGCGGCTCATTAGCAGCAGTGCCGGTGCCCAGCTCTCACATTTGCAGCCATTAAAAAAGACTGGAGCAATCGATATCTGAGTGGAATGGAGACGGACTGGAAGCCACTAGGTTTTCCTGCCAGGATTTCGGAGTGCCTCAGATGTTGACAGTGCAGATTTTAGCCTAGAAGCTAACTGTTTGTTTATGCTGTGTGCCTGTATTTTATGCTTTAGTCAGGATTTTTGCCCGTTTGAATCGGGTGCAGTTAAAATCAGTGTCATTTAGGAATTCAGTTTCGCTTTGTTCGGTTTATATCCTTCTGTCTTCTCATCTTCCTCTGCGTGTTTGGTCTCCTTGCTGATGCTGTCTCTCTCTCTCTCTCTCTTGCAGTTTGTATGTCTGTTTCTGATCACCATCATTTTTCTCTTTGTTCAGTCTCTCTGACTCTCTTTCTGTCTACCTCTCTGTCTGTCGTACTGAATTTATCTATCCTGGTGTATTTCTTCTAAAATTCTTTACCGCTGCATATTTTCTGTCTAACTCTTCCTGTCTGTCTGACAGAAGGTTCAGAGTCAGGACGGAGGAAGGTGCTGTCGGTGGGTGAGACGTCATTCAGCAGCGTGACTCCTGTGGCTCGTTTCTCAGAGGAGGAAAAGAAAGTTTCAGTAATCAAAGCGCCTCATTACGAGGGCATCGGACCTGTGGATGATTCGGGCCTCCCTCTGGCTATCCGCACAGTGAGTGATATTAGATTCGGGTGGGCGTAAGAGTGGGCTCAAAGAGTGGGCATTAGGGTGGACCTAAAGGGTGGGCAATCAGGGTGGACCTAAAGGGTGGGCATCAGGGTGGGCCCAAAGTGTGCACATCAGGGTGGGCCAAAAGGGTGGGCCCAGGATGGTTATAATGGTGGTTGTCAGGGTGTGTATGTGTCTGGTTAAGCATTTGTGTGGAAATTCAATTTAGTTCATTTCTCAATTAATTTTATTTAATTTTTTATTTGGAAATCAGAGTGGGCATCAGGGTAGGCATCAGGATGGGCACTGTGAATGAATCCAGAAATTAGAGAGAGACAGAGAAAGAGAGGCACTCTGGGTTTGAAAGCACCATATTGACTTGCTGACATCATCTCTCTCTCACACACACACACACACACACACACACACACACACACACACACACACACACACGCAGCACTGGTATGTTTATGCAGATATCCCTCTGTAAGTAATAAAAATATTATGAACTGTGTGTGTGTGTGTGTGTGTGTGTGTGTCTACAGACTGTAGACAGGCCTAAGGATTGGTACAAGACCATGTTCAAACAGATCCATATGGTGCATAAAGCAGGTGAGTTCTTTAAACCAAAGTGTGTGTGTGTGTGTGTGTTTATTTTTAATAAAGATTTTCCATGATGCTCTTCACAGATGATGACTATGCAGACACATACGGTGCTACCTACGCTGTAGTGAATAACGGTACGTGCCACAAGAAAATCGTTGCATTTGATTGGCTGCCACGCCGGGTGTAAAATTGGTTTTGTGTTTGTTTGTTTGTTTGTTTGTTTATTTTTAACGGGTCAACTTTGTCCCTCAGAGAACTTCGACCCTGTCCACGCCCACCCACCACCTCGGACACACACGTACCGCCCTCTGTACCGGAATTCCATCGAGCCCAGCAGAGCCCCGCCCCCTCGAGAGCCCAGCCCTTTACCGCCCCCTCCCCCACCCATGCCCTCGCTCCTGCAGCTCCGCTCACAAGACCTCGACCGAGAGAAAGAGCATCCGCACGATCCGTAAGACCTTCCCTCAGTCGCGCTATAGGAAAGACGACATGATGATATGAGCGAGAGAGAGAGAGAGATCATTATTTCTTAACTCATGTTCTCCCTTTAAATCTCGACTTCTGACTTTTCTTTTTCTTCTTAATGTCTCTCTCTCTCATTATTTCTCAATGTGTTTTTAATGTCACTCACACACACACACACACACACACATTAGTATAAAGTTTCAAAATTTCTTTCTCTTTCACGTTTCATTCTCTCACACACACACATTAGTTCTCAATCTCTCTCTCTCTCTCACACATTATTATCTCCTATTATTTCTCTCTCTCTCTCTTGCTTGCATTATTTCTCCATCCCTCTCTACCATTATTTCTCCATATCTCTTTTTCACACTCTCTCTCTCTCTACTTTCCTCTTTATCTCTAATTATCTCAACTTCTCTAGCTTTCTCAGCTCCCGTTATGTCTCCCTCTCTTATTATTTCTCAAAGTTCCTCTCACTCTATCTCTTTGTCACTTTCTCTTATTCTCTTTAAATTGTTCTCACTGCCTCATCATTTCTCTCTCCTGTTATTTCTCAATGTCTCTCTCTCTCTGTCTCTCTCTATAAGAAACGAATGGAGTCCACCGGATCGTAAAGTGGACACGCGGCGGTATCGCGCCGAGCCACGTAGCATCTTCGAGTACGAGCCGGGAAAGTCCTCTATCCTGGAGCACGAGAGGCCGGTGAGCTCCAGTCACACTGTCTCGTGTAGCTGTAACGTTTAGACATCGCTTATCATGTGTTTATCCGTGTCTCTTTCAGTCAGATGTCGTTTCAGATTAGCTAGCCAGTTAAACCGTCAGGCACTCGTGTTGGAGTGTGTTAGCTAAAGCCAGCAAAGCTAGATTAAGGTAAAAGTAAGCTAAATGATTAACTAAACAAAGTATCTATTAGAGCTAACAATCAGGACTTGCTGTACATCCCAGAGCTATTAGCGCATTAGCTACGCTTAAATTGATAAATAGCTAGCTAGCTTAGCAGTCGCTCATAAAGTAGTGTGATAATTCAGTTTCAGTGTGAAGCAGTCAAAGAGAGTGTGTCTGTGTGTGTGTGTGTGTGTGTGTGTAGGTGTTTAAAAAGTGACTAGCGCAGCGTTTTTTCCTGACAGCGCTTCGCCGCTAGCCAGCTCAGCAGTTTGTAACAGGCTCGAGAAAGTGAGGTGAGACAGGCGATCGTAAAAACTACATTTCCCATGGGGCTTTGAGCTCATACGCTGAATCAATGCTCCATGCGGGGTTAAGAGCAGGAAGAATAACAGCAGGAAGAAATTCAGTAGTCGTAATGTCAGTCTGTTAGCGCTCCAGAGAGAGAGAGAGATACTCAGTGTCACACTTTGCTGCCACCTACTGGAGCCAAGGTGAAGTATACAGTAAATTTCATACATAAACTGACTTTATTTCATCGCAGAATAGAAATCATTCAACATTTAAGTGTTTTTAGGTAATTTCCATGCCGTTTGTGTGTGTGTGTGTGTGTGTGTGTATGAACATTTGATCTGTTGTTTCTTTCCCATTCTTTACTCCTCATGCTCTGTGAACTGGTGCGGTCCTCTTAACGCTTTTCCATCTCTCTGTCTCCTTCTCATCGCTCCGTGCTGCAGAGTTTTGCTTTAGAAGCAGATGAGATAGATTTAGAGAACGAGCCTTGGTTTAAGTTCTTTTCAGAGCTGGAGTTTGGCCGGCCGGTAAGTGAAACGCAGAGGGGGCTCGTGTGCGAGGGCTGCACTTTAGCGTGTGATTTAGCAGTTATAGGTGTGTGTGTGTTAGTGTGTGTGTGTGTGTGTGTGTGTGTGTGTGTGTGAGGTTGGCATGTGCTGAAATTCAGCTTTCACATCACCACACAGTAACTGTTAGTCTGACAATTAGGTTAATTATTAAAAAATATATATATATACTAATCAGTCCACCATGTTGGCGTCATGTCCCTGGTGAACAGAATCATGGGACTGGATAAATCTTTACTCAGTGGAGTGCGGGATCTTCGGCACATGCCAGGTGTGTCGCGTGGTCTTCAGTCTGGAGGTGTGCGCAGGATCGTAGTGCTTCTATTCACACCTCTACCTCAATCACAACACTGCCAAATAAACAGATTCATTTTAACTGCGTTTGCCAGGTAATTAAAAATTCACCATTTAAGGTTCAAATTTCAATATTTTTTTATAAAACAGCAGACAGCAATTTCTTCCATCAGTTGGAAGTGGTCGGAAAGTTTTGTGTTTCAGGAGTAGGCAGAGAGTTTTTTTGTTCAAGTAAGGGGCGGAGATTTCTTTACCCTAGCAGTGAGTGGAGAGCTTTTTGTCCCAGTAGTGGGCGGAGAGTTTATCTATCTCGGTAATGGGCGGAGAGTTTATCCATCTCGATAGTAGGCGGAGAGTTTATCTATCTCAGTAGTGGGCGGAGAGTTTATCCATCTCGGTAGT
>JAOVVA010000034.1:11379699-11406077 GCA_028565275.1 Leiocassis micropogon
TCTCAGTAGTGGGTGGAGATTTTTTGTCTCAGTAGTGGGTGGAGATTTTTTGTCTCAGTAGTGGGTGAAGATTTTTTGTCTCAGTAGTGGGTGAAGATTTTTTCGTCTCAGTAGTGGGTGGAGATTTTTTGTCTCAGTAGTGGGTGGAGATTTTT
This sequence comes from Leiocassis micropogon, assembly GCA_028565275.1. Taxonomy (NCBI): domain Eukaryota; kingdom Metazoa; phylum Chordata; class Actinopteri; order Siluriformes; family Bagridae; genus Leiocassis; species Leiocassis micropogon. Next base: position 11,379,855 of record JAOVVA010000034.1, read on the forward strand.
TGTCTCAGTAGTGGGTGAAGATTTTTTTTCCCTCAGCTGTGGATGATGTTTTTCTTCTAGGTAATGGGTGGAGATTTCTCTACCTCAGCAGTGGGCGGACATTTTTTCTTCTTTGTAGTAGACGGAAACTTTTTTGCCAGATCTTTGATTTTTGTGTCTCGGTAGTGGGCGGAGACTTTTTTGTCCCGGTATTCCACTCCATAATGAATCTTTGGCAGTGTTGCTGCTTTAAGACCACGCTACAGCTTGAGCTTTGTTTGTTTGTTTGTTTGTTTGTTTGCTTTTCACTTGTTTACTTGTTTGTGACTAACCAAGTAAACAAGCAGGAAGTTGCTGATGACTGACGCAGATAATCCAGACTTTAATCCTTGTGTGTATGGTACCAACCAGAACACACACAGTGTAGATGCTGACGCGCTCTGCTGTTCTGAAGTGTGTGATGGCACGGGACTGACACTTTGATATTAGCATCCCCTAGACTTACACTCTGTGTGTGTGTGTGTGTGTGTGTGTGTGTGTGTGTGTGTTTAGGTGTTTTGCTGCTATGCTCTAATTCTGTTGCTTTCTCCACATGTGCCCTTTTCCCCATGGTGCACCTGCTTCTCCACCTCATCTTCACTCTTCTTCCTCTTCTCTTCTCCTCCGCTCCGCTCGGCCGTCTAGCCTCCTAAAAAGAGGCTGGATTACACGCCTGACGGCTCCACTCACTCCCGCGCCCAGGTAATAACACCCACTCCCTCCCTCCTTCCACCCATCCACCCATCTATCCATCTATGCATCCTCTCATTAACTACATATGTTTTATTTCCCATCACATCCCATCTTTTTTGCAATCTAGAATCCAGTCTTTCCCCCATCCTTCTTTTTTTCTGCTTATCACTTTATTAACCTTCCGTTCTTTTCAAGTTGTCGATTTATACTTTAATTGTGCCAGCAGTTCGTCTCTCTCTCCACCTTTCATCATTTTCTTCGCTTCTCTGTTTATCTACTCACCAACCTTCTATCCTTTTCTTATCCATCCATCCACCCATAGATTTATACATACATATCTTTGATCCATCTTTGATCAATCATCCATTGATATTCTGCCCAAAATTTAGTTCCATCCATCCATCCATCCATCCAGCAATCTTTCCATCAATCTTTTCAGCAATATCTCCACTAATCCATCCATCCATCCATCAATTTATCCTTTTATTCTCTCTTTTTTCTCTCTCTCTTTTTTATCTACTCACCAGCCTTCTATCAGCCTCCTTTTTCTTATCAATCCATCGGGTTAGGGTATCTTTGATAAATTTTCCATCCATCTATCTATCAATCCATCCATCCATCCATTAATCTATCTATCTATCTCTTTGCTTTCTTTCTCTATCTTACTTTGTTCCATTCTGTTCTCTTCCTATTTCATCATATTCTTCTATAAATTAGTCAGATCATGGCTGCACTTCTTTTGCTTTCTTGTCTTAAACCTCCACCCTTCCTCCCTTCTATCTATCCATCCTTCCATCCTCATCTCTTCTCTTTTTGTCGCTAACACTTGTCTTCTTTAGCCTCGAGGTTTTTTTTTTAAAGAACAATCTTTTAGCAGTGTTATTTTTAATGAACTGAATGCGATGTACAGTCTTGCACACTGGCTTCCCTTTCTGAACGTCCTGGATCTTTTTAGAAATGTTACATTTTCTTTTTTTTTTAATATAAATTCTTTCAGGGAAATGAGTCTAAGCTAATAAGTATTAAAATATTGATGTATTCTGCAAAACGATTAGCCAGCAGAATCCTTGACAAGCGCTGCGTATCTCACCAGCTCTTTGATTCAGACCGATCACAGTGCATTGTGGGTAGTCTGGAGCACCCCGGATCAATGCGATGCTCATTGGTGAAAATCAGGGAGGAGGAGCGAATCTTGAAGGACACCGTGGATCGGGTCATCATGCTCAGCCGCCACGTGTTTATTATTTTTTTTTCTTCAATAATCATGCCTATGCAGCACGTCATTTCTTCATGAATTGTGAGAGGTTACCGTGGACACCTTAAGACATTCTCTCTGTCTTTCTTAAAGCGGGTCAAAGGTCATCATTACAGCATTGTAAGCAGGGAAAAGGGGGGTGGGTGGAACTATTGTGAGATACAGCTGCCCGTACGGAGAGGGGGGAAGGTTTTAAGCGTCGCACGAGGGCTGGAAAGCAACGTCAGGGCTTCTTTTGTTTGTGCGCATCTCACTCCTGTCTTCTTTTTTTTTTAGACATCTCTCTGTCTTTCATCCTCCGAGCGGCCTGAGAGCACCTCCAGGTGAGTCTTATTGTCCTGTGTGTATCCATCAAAATACTAACCGTCAAGTTCTCTGCACAATATGATTGTTGTTTTTGTGATACTGTATGTGAGTATGTGGGCGTTTGTGCATTAATTTGTAAGTGCATGACAAATTTATAACACGAGTGTGCCTATGTGTGTGTATGGCTGAGTGACATGGCTGAGTGCCGTGTCCATGACATCCTGCTGTTCTCTTTTCATCTCAGCTCATTAAGAACTTTATTTGCAGCTTTACTTCATTGCAGAGGTAACGCTTTCTGCGGTGCTGTTGTACGCTTCTGGAGCGGTGTGTAAAAATTACACCGGGGCTTTTAGGGATTCTATAAGATCATAACGCCGTACTGAAAGACTATAAGATTGCTTTTATGCTTCATGTGCAACCAGAACACTGAAAAGGACCAGATTTGTATGTGTGGTGTTTTTGTTGAGCATTATTGTGCTATGTATACCTGTTAGGATTAAAGTAGGGATGTACCAGTAATGGGTATCGGTCCAATACCGTGCTTATAACCGTACTCGTAAAATTTCTCCAATACTACTGCACCCGATACCACTTTAATGCAGAGCCAGCTCACAGACACAAATTGCCCCTCCTCATCCTCGTGTCAAAGCAGGTTCAGTGAAGTGGAACTATCTTTGTAGTCATGAAACAAACTAATTTTAATATTACACAGAGATAACCCGAATAAATACAAAATGCAGTTTTTAAATGATAATGTAATTGTTATTATAATGTTATTAAGGGACAATAGCTGCCCAAACCTACCTGCCCTGTGTGAAAAAGTAATTCACAAATGGAGCAGTGGTGATCCTTCCCAAGAGCACAATGATGACTCGTCCAGGAGCTCATAAAAGAACCCAGAAGAACATCTACAGACCTGCAGGCCTCACTTGCTCACTGTGTTTATGATTCAACAATAACAAATAGACTGGGGACAAAAATGGCATCCATGGGAGAGTTTCAAGGTGAAAGTCACTGCTGACCAAAAAGAACACAATGGCTCATCTCAGCTTGTCCAAAAAATATCTGGACTATCACCAAGACTTTTGGGCAAATATTTTGTGAACTGATAAGACAAAAGTTAAACTTTTTGGAAGGTGCGTGTCCCGTTAGCAACACAGCATTTTATTAAAAGACCATCACACCAACAGTCAGACATGGTGGTGGTAGCATGATTGTCTGGGGCTTTGCAGCTCCGGGACCTGGATGACTTGCCATGATTGATGGAACCATAAATTCTGCGCTCTAACAGAAGATCCTGAAGGAGAATGTCCGGTCGTCAGTTCCTGACCTCATGCTGCAGCTAGTCCACCTCTGAGTGGCTCAAATAAAACAAAATGAAGGTTTTGGAGTGGCCTAGTCAAAGTCCGGACTATATCTGATTGAGATCCTTAAACTGTCTGCTCATGCTCGAAAACCCTCCAATGTGGCTAAATTAAAACAATTCTGTAAAGAAGAGTGGGCCAAAATACCAACACAGCAGTTATACTTATAACTTATAAGTTAGACTTATTTCTAGTTATCGCAAACGCTTGATTGTGGTTGTTGTCCCAAGGGTGGCACAACCAGTTTTTAGTTTTAGGGGCAATTTCTTTTTCCAGTTTTTTTTCCTTAATAGATGAAATCATCATTTAAAATCTACATTTTGTATTTATTCTAGTTATCTTTGTGTAATATTAAAATTTGTTTGATTATCTCAATCATTTAAGTGTGACAAATATGCAAAAAAATACAAAATCATGAAGGCGCAAATGGGAGGAAAAAAAGAAGGACTCAAAAGAGCTAATGAATGGAAAGGGGGAAATTTCCCGACCAATAATTACTTTGTTTTTTTCTGCTAATTATAATGGTCAGATATGTAATTGTGCATGGCTTTTCCAGTAAGCACAATTGCATGTAATAAAACATAATTTTTCCTGATATGAAGTTTTTCAGAGAGAGGTGCTTTACACATCAAGCAGTTTTCTGATTCACACACTAGTGAAGCAGTAGTGCGTGTATTTGATGATACACTCCAGAAATGGGGCATTCTGAAAAATTTGGTGCGTCATCAAAAAAAGGCACCACCACTCTATTTAAACTGTGTAACCCAGGGACAGATTACTGGCTACATTTGGTATCAAGGGTCCTGGCCACTAGGTGGCACTCGACAAGCATAGACGGTCCACCTACTGTTCAGCTGTCTGCACTTTTATCCTTCTCTTCTCTTCACATCATTCATCCATCCTGTCATGTTATTTTTTTCTTCTATCCAGCCATTTATCCAAACATTTACGCCATCTCTGCATCATCCACTGATTTTCTGCCTAACATTTTGTTTGATTTATTTATCCATCCATCCATCCATCCATCCATCCATCCATCAATACATTCAGCAATCTTTCCAACCATCCATCAATTCATTGAGCAAACCATTTATCCATCCCTCCATCAATATAACCATAATCTTTCTGCTTAATATTTTGTTCCATCCATCCATCCATTCATTGATTCATCAATCTTTTCTTATAGCAATCCATCAATCCATCAATCACTTCTTTTAGCAATCCATCCATCCATCTGTCCATCAATTTCTGCCCAATATTTTGTTCCATCCATCCATTCATCCATCTATACATCCATCTGTTTTCCATCTGCATAACCTGGGGACAAATTACCAACTGCAACCCGTTGGGTATTTTATAGAGGTCCTGGCCACTAGGGGGCCTTAGATGAGCATAGCCTTAAAAGGAATGATAGACTAATTGGCTGTAATGCTAAGCAATTAATAATAGTTATAAATATTGGTGTTGGGCCCTGAATTTGTAAAAAGTAAACAGACAGGTAGGTCCAGTTTGGATAAGCTAGATAAGCAGATTAAACAAACAAACAAAAAACATATGAAGCATTTATTTCCCTAATGAGTCAGATTAAGATGAACTCCAAACAAAAAATAGGCTAAATAAACATCAGCTGCTGTGCACTGAGTCTGAATTTGTTAAAGATCTAATACAGAACAAGGTAGCAAAAATCATCAAAGCATTTTAGTGATGTTCTGGTATCTTTGGTGCCACCAGTGACTACAGGAAGAGACGAAAGTCAGAGCCGTTTGTCACTCAGCAGAGCGCAGGAAGTGAGCAGAATGCTGTTCCAGCCTCTAGACTCGAGCCCTACAAATCTAACAGTCTGAAGAAACCTGCTGCACGTTCCTCGCCTTCCTCTCCAGCAAAAGGTACACGCACACACAATCAACAAGCGGCCTAACATTTAACAATTAACATTTTTTCTGTCATTTGCACACTTTCTTGCATATGTGTTTATGATCTCGCTGTCTCTTCTTCTCAAATGTTCTTATAACCGCACTAACTCTCTCTTTCTAACTGTTGAACCTATTAACTTCCGCTCCTGTCTCCTCTCTTTTGGCATGCCGCATTTGCTGCCTCTGCAGCTGGAGGCACTTGTGAGTCTCTCTCTCCGTCAGTGAGCTCCCCAGGTATGGACCACGTGTCCTCACAACTTTCCTCTGACACCCTCTCCCTCTCCACATCCACCCTGCGCAGCTCCAAGCAATCAATCAGCTTCAAAAATGGTTGGCAGGTGTGCCAGAAGGACAGTGCTGAAACCTGGAGCAGCGTGGACGATGAGGAAGCAGGCACATCCTCGCCTTGCCTCAAGTCTCGCAGCTATGATGACTTGCTCTCGGACAGTAATGTCGGAATAAATGGCAATCGCTCAGAAAGTGTCGGATCTTTGCTTGGTGAAGGTGGAACGCGTCAACAGCAGACACAAGCGAAGAGTCTTAATTCGTCCCCGAGAGCACGGCGGCATCATCGTCGCAAAATGGCCCATGATACCCCAGGATTCCTGCAGCTTTACAAGACGATGCATCACATTGACAGGGAACAGCTTTTGCCCTCAGAAGTGATATGTTCTGTCCGTGCCCGCATCCTGGAACTTGAGCGACAACAGCAGCAGCAGCGGAAGAGCCTCCATTCATGGGCAGCATTAGGCCAGGAAGTACCACAGAGCATGGTGCCAAATCGGATCTCGGAGTACGAGCAGCTGATCCAAAAGTCTAAGTCAATGCCAGACCTTGGCGAAGATAACACTCCATCAGGCACCACTACGCCAGGGTCTTCTCGAGCCAGCAGTTGCCCCAAGCGCCGCTTCTCAGTGGAGTCGCTCTTGGAGGAAGAAGATCTTCCAGAAAGGGCAAGAAGCCCCCCAGAAGGTCAACCGCGACCAGGTCCAGAAGATCGCAGCCTTGTTCCGGTGGTTAGGCAAAACCAGCAACAGCAACAGGACTGTTCGGACAGCGAGCAGGACGCTTGTGCCTCTGAACTGAGTGATTTCATTCAGATAGAAGGATCATCCCTTTGCAGTGAGAGCGACTTAGACCACTGCTCACTAGCATCGTCCGATAGCTTTTGCATTTCTGGACACCATCACCACCTTCACCACCTTCACCACCACCATCACCACGGACGCAGTCACCACAGCAGCCACCACCACCACCATCTCCACCAGAGTCTAGGCCAGAGTCAAGGCTACCACCACCGCCACCTCATCAGCTCCTGTAAGGGGCGTTGCCCAGCTTCCTACACTCGCTTCACCACTATGCTTAAGCATGAGAGAGCACAGCAAGAGAGCCGCACCACCATCACGCCTCCACTCGCTCCGCAATCACCCAGCGAATCAGGCCTTTCCAAACTGGCCTTTCTGGTCAGCCCAGTGCCTTTCCGCAAGAAGCGGGGTTCTTCACCAACCCAGCGACACCACAGTCGCTCAAGCCATCACAAATCAAAGACAGCAATGTATGAGGCTTTAGATGCTGCTCTACAGGACATTTATGACCATTTAAGGTCAGAGAAAGGACTGGGAGCTGCTCGGTTGCCTGATGACAGCATTTTGCGTCGGCTACTGCAGGAGCTGCTCCCCGAAGTTCCCGAACGGAGCTCGTCACTGCGGGCTCGGCGGGGGACTTTCTCCCCTTCCTCCTCGCACCACTACCAGCCTTACCACAGTGCCTCCTACCAGCAGCCGCATCACGCAGATGCCTCCAACAACAACAACCAGCATACTAAAGCTAGCTCTAACGAACATTACTATTCAGGTGCAGCTGCGCTAACATTTCTTCACTCGCTAAGAACCCTGTTGCCACAGTCGCACCGTCCCATTGTCATCCCCACAAACTCGCTGTGCTGGTGAATTTGAAACACTGCCTCTTCTCTACTGGTTCAAAGGTTAAAAAAAAAAACCTAGAGCCAATTCTAGTGTCTGTTCAGCTTTTCAGTCACGGTGTATAAAATATGTTTAGATTTTGAATTTCGTGGAAAAGAGGCAAGAAAGCATGATTCATGTTTGATCTGTTTGTTAAATGCATGATTTATGTCCATCAGTTTTTGCAGCTTTTCTTCTTTCACGTGAGGTGATGCATCTTGCATTCGTCAGTCAAAAAAATGTATTTGATTCTATGTTGTTTTTTTAATGTGTTATAGTGACCATTGTTTTAAAAAGTATGTTTTTTCCAGTTGCTTTAAAGACTTATTTAGATAAAGAAGGTAACAAATTTTATCCGATTGTACCAAGTACGAGTCGTTTTATTAAGAGTTCTGTGCATACAGCGAAATGTGCTAAAGCAACGGAAAAAATAAATAATTAAATAAATATCTACAATTTTTATTTAAACCATAAGTGAAATAAATACATTTGATTCTGCTTTGCAGTTGTTTTATCCCATCGTTAATTTTATTTTCCCTCACCAGTGATTCACCCATTCTGATCTTGCACCTCCACCATGTTTGTAGAATTGAATTTTATTTATTTTATTTATTTTTTAATGGCATGACCTCACAGTGCTTTTTTCCATTTTACAGATCAGGGCTCTGAATCTGGTCGCCTCACATCTCAGAACAGAAAGCCTACTCCAGATCGAGAGGTAACTCCTTTAAATCTTATGTTTTAGATTAACCTGTTTTTTTATGATTAAATTTTGTAGATTTATAAAATATGGATTTTTTTTAATGAGGGTTAAATTAAAGATGCTGCGAAAGCACAAAAGGCATACATTTGTCACTACTGCTGTATCACTGCACTCTGTTGGCTACTTTCCTTATGTGCTCGATACTTCCTGGTCTCATTATCCCTTTGTCTTCTGTCTCCTTGTTTTACAGAAATTATGGTTATGCCCCTAACAAACACACTTGTTGTAGTAGTCGTCACTTTTTCCTCCCCCACATCTTACACCAAACGTATTAGACCCTAAATGTAAAAGCAACAATAAATCGAGCGTGCGTTATGACGCACTCTCTGATTGTCTCCTAGGGTTCCTCTAAGCAGATGACATATCTCATATTATCTTCTCTTCTCCATCAGAGACAGTCTGCCAGGGCTATTTACGACTTCAGAGCTCAGACCGGCAAGTGAGTATGCTTTTAAAGCAAAACGGTACATGGATGCACTTCCGATGCACATTATGACGTCATCTCACTTTCGTTTGATGTTTCGCTTGATGTGTTTTACAGAGAGCTGTCTTTTAAGAAGGGCGATGCAATCAACATCGTCAGACAGATTGACAGCAACTGGTATGAGGGAGAGCACAGAGGACGCATTGGGATATTCCCTATTTCATATGTTGAGGTGTGTGTGTGTGCGTGTTTATTAAAATACTGCATATTTCCAAAAATAAAGAGTTTACTCATTTTTTTGTTACTGTATTAAGTTTGGTGGTACTGTATGTCTGTGTCTTTCAGAAGGTCGTCTCTCCTGAGAAGAAGCAGCCGGTGCGTCCTCCTCCTCCAGCCCAGCTTCGGGAGATCGGAGAGGCCGTGGCTCGGTACAACTTTAACGCCGACACCAATGTGGAGCTTTCGCTCAGGAAGGTAAGAGATATCGGACACTAACATGCATTATATTTATGCAGAATCTTGGTAGATTAATTCATAAGTACTATATGTTTGTGTTTGTGTGTGTTGCAGGGAGAAAGAGTGATTTTGCTAAGGAAGGTGGATAAGAACTGGTATGAAGGGAGGATCCCTGGCTCCAATAAGCAGGGGATTTTTCCTGTGTCATACGTCGATGTCATCAAGGGATCCCCTACTAAAAGTCCAGGTCACCGTATAGACGCCTACAAAGCGCAGAAGGTAAGGCTGTTTTCCAGCAGAAGGATAATTACTTTTCTTTATTTTTCACTTTCTTATTCTTCTTCTTTTTGTGCTCCTCTATAAGCCCTCTGGCTCCACCCCTTACCCCTACCTTCAAGAGGTCACCAGTGAATGGCTTTCTCTCACTTTTTCTCCCAGTACCACTCCAGTTCCTCCCACTCCACCACCCCTTCCCAGGAACATCCGCTATCCCAGTCCCCACCCACCCACTCTTCCACCGCTCAATCAAGTCTCAAATTCATCTCCACCTCCTCCTCTTATGGCCCCACCTCCTCTCTCAAACCCCGCCTCTCCATTTTTAAACCGAGACCATTTTCCAACCACACACTCTCTGATTTCGGATCAGAATCAAGAGCTGTACATTGTAGAAGCAGACGCCATCAGACATAAAACGGTGATTGCAGAACAGCATCACGACCGAGACCTATCGGTGCTCATGAACGATCCAAACCCCTACGACAAACTTCTAACGATGTTCCTTGGTAATCAATTATCTAAGGAGACTGAACATCTGGCTGATGAACCTTCTAAATGTTGTGTGCTAGCATCAGGGGCTAGGTTAACGCTAAAAATTCCATGCCAAGAGTCCACAAGGCTGACCAACCAATCAGAAACTCTGCCTGAGGACAAGCATCCCTTAAGCATACTAAGTGAGCCTGCCAGCCCAGTGACGGACAGCTATGGGAAGGGGATTTCTAAGTTGTACATACAGGAAGAGGGCGATGAGCCAATCAGATCTTCTGTTTGCAATTCTGTCCTCGATGTTCCTGCACAAGAGGTAGAACATACAGTTGTTGTTTTTACAGTCTTTACAGAATAGTATGCTATTCCAAGCGTTACAATAGATTTCCTGTATTTTTGTATCATCTAGAGTTGGGGTGGCCAGTAAACATCTCATTGTATTTCTCCTTGCTAGGCCGATCCCTCATCTTATGTCGCATGTCTTCTCTCAAAGCCTGATCACTCTCCATCACCGGCCCCTTCTCCTCCACCTCCTCATGCATCATCCCCTATTTCCTCAACATGTAGTTCCTCCCTCCACCTTTCTCCTCCTTCCTCTCCTTTCCCCTTTTCCCCATCTCCTGTACCTTCTCCTACATTTGAAGAGGACGTCTCCTCATCCTGTTGTTCCCCTCCTTCTTTTTTTCTTACTTCCCTCGTTAGTTCTCATCATTCTCCCTGCTCCTCATCTTATACACACCTTCCTCTTTCTTCTCCTCCTTCTTCCTCCCCCTCCTTTTCCTCTCCCCCTGCCCGTTCTTTGTCTCCTCCCATTCCTTCCTCCCATCCTCCATTTTACCCATCACGGCAACCTCTCCTGCCCACCATCCCTGCCTCTCCACCGTCTTCTCCAGTTCCTCACTTAGAGCAAACCACATCTTCCACAGTTTCCATCTCCTCTCCAGTTCCTTCCTCAAGACATACCAAATCTCCCATAATTCCCCTTTACACTCCAGTCCCTCTCTCAGAGCCAACCACATCTACCAAAATTCCCCTTTCTTCTCCAGTTCCCCCCTTAAGACCAACCACATCTCCCACAGTTCCCCGTGCCTCTCCGGCTCCCCCCTCAAGACCAACCACATCTCCCACAGTTTCCCTTTCCTCTCCAGTTCCTCCTTTAAGACCCACCACATCTCCCACAGTTCCCCTTTCCTCTCCAGTTCCTCCTTTAAGACCAACCACATCCCCCACAGTTCCCCTCGCCTCTCCGGCTCCACCCTCAAGACCAACCACATCTCCCACAGTTCTCCTCTCCTCTCCGGCTCCCCTTTCAAGACCAACCACATCTCCCACAGTTCCCCTTTCCTCCCCAGTTACCCCCTCAAGACCAACCACATCTCCCACAGTTCCCCTTTCCTCCCCAGTTCCCCCCTCAAGACCAACCACATGTCCTACAGTTCCCCTTTCCTCTCTAGTTCCTCTCTCAGAGCCAACCACATCTCCTACAATTCCCCTCAACTGTCCGGCTCCTCCCTCAGAGCCAACTACATCTCCCATAATTCCTCAGTTCTCTCCTCACTCTCCTCCTCTCCTCCCTTCCTTCACTCTTCATTCTAGCAGTATGTCTCCTCCACCTTCATCTACTTCTCCTGTCCTCTCTTCCCCTCTGTTCTCTGGTGTCCCTGTATCTCACACTTCTCCATGTCTTCCTCCTGTCTCCATTCCTCCACTGTCCCCTCGGTCAAAGCCGCATTCTCCTCACATCAAGGTAAAGCATAGCAAGTTTGCGCTAAGGGATGATGTGTGCAGCACTTACTGTGGGTTTGCGGTGTGTGTGTTTTTATTTTGATTTCATCTATCTATTTATCTATGGATATAACAATATTAACGTCAGATTGTTGCATTAGCATGGAGATGACATTAAATAGAGCGTGTGTATGTGTATGTTTGTTCCTGATATGAGCTGTGACTCTTGCAGACGGTTTATAGTCACGCAGCGGTAGTTGACGGGAAGCCGCCGCGCAGCCCTATTTCCACCAGGAGGCGCTGTTTATCGCCCTCCGTTTCTTCCAGTAGAGCGCGAAGGGTAGGACGGAGTGTGCCGTGACACTAGCAGAAGTGCAGGCTGGGAAATGGTGTCCTTTCCTAATGCCCTTTCTCCTGTTTGGAGTTCTCTGTGTGCATGAATCAGATGATGATGTTGATGGTACTTGAGGATGAAAATGATGTCGCCGCTTTTGCATCTGTCTGTTTGTGTTTGCTGAACATGAGGTTGAAGTGACTTCCTGTTCCAGAAAAGTAACACTGATATGAGAAGTAATTGATCACATCTCGCATTTCTGTCTTTTCTCTCGCTCTTTCACTCTCTCTCTCGTTCAGAGGATGATGCAGGATTCACTTCATGGACCCGGAGAGCCGTAAGTGACCTCATCATCATTAGCAGCTTGTTAGTCAGAAGTCTTGTAAGTTAGTCTTATTGTTTGCAGACAGCAGATCGACTGAACACACATCTTCTCTGCTGCAGGTTTCAGGTTGTGTATAACTATGTGCCCCGAAATGAAGACGAGTTGGAGCTGCGAGAGGGTGATGTGGTTGATGTGGTGGAGAAGTGCGATGACGGCTGGTTCGTAGGTGTGTCATACTTGATATTTACTCATTGAGCAGCTAAAACACAAAATAATTCCCAGGCCTAATACTAGACATGACAAGATTGGCAAATACAAGATAGTCTAAACAAAGACTTGATAAAATTAGCTATGTCTTGAGTCACCAGATCAAACTATACCAAGCAAATACTGGACATAAAAGCCATGACTAAAAGACCTTGAGACTAAACATGAATATGCAAGCCATGGCTTAAAAGCCTAAGAACAGAAATTTCCCAAAACTAGACATAAATAGCCATCTAAGACTAGATATGTAATCCATGTAATAAAACAATAATGGAGCACACAGGACGAGAGTAGACTAGACGAGAGAACCAAAGAATTAGCCAAAATTACCCAATCTAAGACTAGACGAGAGGAGCTAAACCAAGAATAGACAAGATTACTTAAACCAACACTAGCCAAAATTACTCAGACTAGACTAGACAAGATCTGTCCAATCAAGACTTGGCAAGATTAGTCAAATCAAGACTAGATAAAGATAACCAAACTAATCAAGAATAGAATATAGTTGCAAACAATGATGATCTGGCCCAAGCACCCTGCACCATCACCGCCTGGGCGCACCAGAAAGACAGTGGGCACAGTAAGCACATGCATTTAAAGAAGAGATATCTACATCATTATGAAACGATATATAAGGAAGTTATTTGCCACTTTTTATCCTAATGTCAGCAGAGTCTAACCTGTGTGCGTGTGAAAAAGCATGTTGAAAAGCATGATGTCACTCAATGTGATGTCACTCTTGACGTTAATAAGTTTAAAGCATCGTCATGGCTGAACCGTTTGAGATATGATAAATCCACCCAATTTTTAATTCTCAATGTCTTGACACTGAGGCCCGGTTTGGTGACGACCGTATAAATCCCCTAGGAGGAGTATATCAAAATCCATCGGATGTGTTTTGTAAACAACCCAAAATAACTGACTTCCTGTTGAATAGAGCGCATGACATAGAATGTGTACCAGGTTTCCCATGTACCTTATACATGGAAATGTGTATGAGCTATGCAGCAAAATCTCGTACGATGGCCCCGGGCCACGCCCAGAGCCACTCAGGCATCCTAATGGCAGCAGATCCCAGCCTGTATACTGAGTTTTTGAGCATGTTAAGACCCCCAAAAATCCCCAGATGCTGGAAAAAATGTGTATATTCCTTAGAAGAACAAGAGGGCCCTTGACACACTATGATGTAGTGGGGCTGTTGTCATGATGTCATAGAGATGCTGACATAGTGCTTGGGCCCTAACAAGATTAGCCAAACCAAGACTAGCCAAAACCCTTTCTACACTGGCACTGTGAATTACGTAAAGCAGTTCCAGCTGTTTTCACATGAGATCAGTAACTCCAGCACACAGAGAGCGAGCGGACAGCAGCTTCATCCTCTCACTCTGAGCTTCAGCACACCACATAACCGCTTCCTCTTTCATCTGCTTCTTTTCCTTGTCTTTTGTCCTTTCTTGTTCTTTCTTTATCCCGTGTGTTCTCTTCCTCTTCTTTATTATTTTTTATTTTATCTCCTGTATCTGTCTATTTCTCGTATATCTTTATATTTTTTTCATATTTGTCCTTTATTCATTTATTTATGTATTTATTTATTTACTTGCATATTTATGCTTTGATCTTTTCCCCATCTTCTCTTTTTTTCATTTTTCCCCTTTCTTTATTTATTCTTCTCTCTTCCACATTTTGTCCTTCTTCACTTCCATTTTCCATTCATCTCTGGTTCTTTTTTCTCCACTGCCCACCTTTCTTGCATATTTCCTGGTTTCCTATTCTTTTTTTTCTTTTTTTTTCTCTTTTTTCCCTTATATTTTCCTACTTTATTTTTCGTTTCCCTGAATTTCTCTTTATCGTTTTGCTTTTTGTTTCCTTATTTTAAAAAAAATTATCTTTTCTTCTCCGTTATTCCCTTTTCCTCCTTGCCTGACTTTTTCTTAGTTCCAATTTTTTTTTATGTTCCTTGTTTTCTCACTTTTTATTTATTACTATTATTTATTATTATTCTTTTCTACACATTTTCACCACGTCTGCCTTTGTTCTCTCCATCTCCTCTGCAGGAACGTCTCGGAGGAGCCGGCTGTTTGGAACCTTCCCAGGAAACTATGTTAAGACTCTTTAATGAAGACCTACGGCACAAGAATTGAGGCCCAGTGTGAAACCTCAACCCTGAGCGTGTGTGTGTGTGTGTGTGTGTGTGTGAGTGAGTGTGTGTGCATGTTCTCATGCAAAAACAGTTTTAGCACTCACTAGCCATCTCTAGCCAACACTTTGGTTTTCTCCTCCACTGAAGTTTTGCTTCCGTCCTGAATGAGGAGCAGTGTACTCCGTGCTCCGTAATAATATTCACATTATTTATTAGCCATAATATTTTATAACAAGCAATAGGTTATCTTTTTGAAGAGGGTAACGAGTAGGAGAGAAAATCTGAGAACTGATTGGTGGAGAGAAACGATCGACGTCACGCGAAGACGAAAAAAAATGCTAAGTTGATTTCCTTTCAAAATGAGACAAAAAAGAATCAGTTTATGAAATTGTCTTGATCTGAACATTGTCAAATGTATTTTTTGTTTAAAAAAAAAAACTGTCATACCAGGTTTCTTGTCACTTGTGGGTGTGGCCTGTATGGCTACTTATGAAATGATGAACGGCAATTTGTTCTACTGTATACGGAAACCTTTTATAATCTTTTTCAGGACTCTGCTAGGCGTTTGTATTTGTATTGCTTATAACAATTAATCAAATCTGGATTCTAGGCTAGCTAGGATGGTGTGGCTGTGGTTACAATGTGCACAATTTCTCGTGTGAAAGCAGCGACCTTAGAACGACATAATTGTGGAAGAGGCGGCGTTGTGCAGTCCTGCAGATAGCAGTCCTATCCTACTCTATGTTCTATCATTGCTTTAGCATTACTTCCTCTGATTTTTCTCTAAAGATTATTTGATCATGCATTCTTCATCCTGCTGCCATGACCCCTAAACAGCGCCACCTGCAGGACTGGAGCACCGGAGAAGATGACATTTTCTTTCTTTCTTCCTTTTTTTCTCATGGTAGCAAAGTTGTCTCCACATTAAGCACCACGAGGTGTTTATTATTAGACGCAGATATTTAAACTCAGGAGCAAATGGGGTTATTAGTGCACAAGCAATAACTCTCTGTCCACTGCTGGTCCTAATGATGATGATAATGAAGTATTAATGTCCAAAACATGGCAATCAGCGGGTGTGTATTAAATGAAGTTATGGTGCATTGTGCACGATGATGTTGTTAATTTCTAGATGTACAGTATCTACAGTATGTTGGTATGTATGAAGACACATTGCCTGATTTAAAAGGTGGAGAAACAGCTGTATCGTTATGGGTTTGTATACACGATGAAGGTCGATGATGGTCCGTGCCACATTTTACTATTTTTTTTTTTCTCACTTTGTAAGAACACAAGCTAACCGGATGTTTTATATTATTCTTATTTCTTTGGCACCAGGGCTCAGATAGATTAGTTATAGTTGTTATAGATGTTCAGTGTTCAGAGTGACGACTGTAGCTGCACCTTACATACATGAGTTCAATGTTTGTTTGTTTGTTTGTTTTTTTCATAAACCTCACATGAATTTTTCTTTTTTTTTTGTATAACGGAATCCACTTGCTTTATAAAGTCACTTTGCTCACACGCTCATTGGTTTGGGTTTCATTTCATTTCCATTTGAGTTTTTATTATTATTATTATTATTATTATTATTATTATTATTATTATTGATTGCTCTTTTAACATCAGACATCCGGATGTAAATTTCGAACAATCCTGATGAACGATCCAGATCGACAGCTGTGAAGAAAAGCTCACCAAGACAAAATGGGGAAAACCTTGACATACAATGGAATCTATCTGTAAACCAAGAAAGTGTCACTGTCTAATGGAGCTGCGAGGCTATTAGATAAAGCTAGATTTAAATATAAATTCGTACTCTATAAAATCAGCACACGCTTCATATCCAGCAGTACCATGATGTGCCAAAATATTCCTACTTATACATAAAACATATAATTATGCAGGAAATGGACAATTATTTTGACCTGAAATGAGCTTTACCGCAACTCCAGGACTGAAAGGGGACAAAATGGTGTTTAGGGACACATCCTATCTTTCAAATTCTGGACTTTTTAGAGGATCTGCTTTTGTCTTTCTAGGCTTTTGGATAATTAATAGACCCACACAAACATTATCTATACATATAGTGAATCGTTCTTTTACACACACGCGGTCTCGGAGTATCTAATAAATTCTTTCTCCGTGATCAGCCTCTGTTTTTGTTCTGTCTTTTGTGAAATATGCGTATATACATTTGTGAACTATGTAGGTGTGGTACTAATGTCCAATTACATTAACGTTTAATGCTTTATATAAGTGAAGCTATGCACAAATGTAGTGAAGCAGAAAGTACAGATATTTGCTGTACAATGTAGTGGTGTACAAGTAAAAACGTAAAATGTAAAACACTTACGTACAGTAACAAATCACAAAAGAAAATCTGAATTTACACAGCATTTCAATGCTTCTTAGATACTTTTTTAGCAGTTTTTAATACTTAAAAAAACTTGTACAAATATAGCTGTTAGGAACAAATCAGACAAAAAAGACTGGATTGAATTTAATAAAAAAATTATAACACCTAAAATTCTAATAGAATCAACATCTCGAGTGTGTGAACCAATCAGCTTCATGTAATGTGTCTTATTATCATATCTGTCCACGAACAAGTTAGAAAGTATTTCTAACACCCTTGTCGATTTCCTGTTGTCCTTATTAAACAAGATCTGATGGATAAAAAACAGCACTCAGCAAAATCTCTCCGGTGTGAATGAACCTGTTCACTTCAATCAGCGAGAAATCGGTCCTGTATCAGTATTTGTTTCAAATCAAGCTTTTAGGTAGCCAACTTTACCGGCCACATGTGACAGCTGAGATAATGTCATCATTATTTTTTCTTATTCGCATGCTAGCAAGCCAGGAACTTAGCATACTGATTAGTATCCATGCTACACCGTTCATAGGACATGTATTTCGCTTTGTCCTGTATGATGTTCTAAAAGAATCCTCTTGTACAGTATCTTTAGCAAGACAAGCTAACAGGCTGTGTGCTAAGAAACACTGTCGTCTTGCACCTCCAGGGTCCGGGTTCGATTCCTGGGTCGGGTCTGTGTGCATGGAGTTTGCATGTTCTCCCTGTGCTTGGTGGGTTTCCTCCCACAGTCGAAAGACATGCAGATTAGGCTGATTGGCTTTCCCAAATTATCCCAAGTGTGTGAATGTGTGTCTGAATGTTGACCAGAGGTCCTACTACAGGTGTAAAAAAAAAAAGGGGATAAATACAACGGTCACCATTGGCCTCCACGGTCCCTAGTTCTACTACAGAGGCTTAAATTCCAGCCTAGACATTTCCTAGTGGTGGCTCAGTGGTAGGTGTTTTGTCTGCCATGCGGAAGGACCGGGTTCGATTCAGTGCCAAAACCCCAGCCACTGGATGCAGTCCCGGTCCCAAGCCCGAATAAAATGGAAGGGTATCCGACATAAAACCTGTGCCAAGTTTGTCTGCTTTCCGGATGGTCCGCTGTGGCGACCCCCTGCCGGGAGCAGCCGAAAGACCAACAACAACAACATTTCCTAGTTAGCAATATTACTTTAATTTCCAGGAACTTTTGTTCAGGATTACTTGTATCCATGTAGCATGAAGCTGAGCTGGCATAACTAACGGCTAAACTAACTTGTCGATTAGTTAGCTAGATTTTAAAAGCAGCTTCTACAACGCTGCAAACATGACAGCTAATATGACCGAGCATTATTTTATCATTGAGAGCTAGTCGGCATATTCTCCAGCAATTTAGCCTTCTTGCTAGCTACATTTATCTGACTTTTTGTTTAGTTTTTTAAGAAAACAGCCAAATCTTTTGAACTATATTATTCCATTTTGATCAAATGATTGGTGACCCTTAACTTCATTAAAATCTCCGTTAAAACTTCCAGAATGCGTGTTTTAAACATGTTCTGCTAATCTAAAATAGTTAGACAGGTTTCAGCTTGAACATTTCTGTATTCCTTGATATTTTTCAGTTATTTCACGTCTTTAAATTAGAGCTGGTTAATTAAGTAGCTTGCCTAACGCTGCGAACAATAAATCGGCTTCATGTCGTGAGCTGGCTAGCATGTTTCCATGCTACTTCGCATGCTGACAAGACAATGCTATTTAGCGTGATACTAAGTTAGCTCTTTTCTCTTTGTTTTTACTTTTTTCAGCGCAGTTGTGTCAAATTGTGTTTGTGTTTACAAGATGCTCTGGTTTTTAGCAGGCTAGCACACAGCTAGTCGCTTAGCTACCTGCCAAACGAGCTGATTCGGCTTTATATCCGCTATCTTAAATCATGGCCGTATTGGATAATATTTGCATCTGCTGCCAAGGCTAAATATGTTCCAGTTTAAAAAAGTCATTCCTTCCATATATGATACACAAGCTTCAGCTCTGTGTGTGTGTGTGTGTGTGTGTGTGTGTTTTTTCTCTTGAAAAGGGCATGTCGGAAAGTTTTGGAACAAAGATAGTGTGTGTGTGTGTGTGTGTGTGTGTGCCTTGAGGATAGTTATCATGAGCTCCTGCCCTTATTTGGTGAGACACAGAAACAAGTGGTGGAGAGAATATGCTTCTCTCTCTCACACACACACACACACTCACGCAGGCACGCACACAGTGTTTCAGACACTGATCCTTTTGTACTGATCCCTGTAATCCTGGTGTCTTATGAGTTCGGGGAAAAGCCCTGGTCCCAAACCCACCTGATCCAACTTTTGGCTTTATTCAGTGTTAGCACCAAGAGATTGCCAAGACAGCTGGACGTATATCCTGTTGTGCTCCGGCTTATCCGGGCGTACCTAGATTTAGCTTAAACATGACTATCAATTTATTGTTAATCTCATCTACACAACCCCTTCTCCCTATTTTAGCGAGAGAAATACAGTACCTCACAGTTGTCCCATAACGCAACTAGCTGGCGAAGCACTTGGTCAAGGATAATCCTCTGCACCGGTGCATGTCAAAGATGGACAACGGCGTGGATTAAAATCAGCAAAGTGTCTATGAATTGTAACGAAAGCTGTATTATATGCATATCTGTAAAAGTCCTTTGTTAATCCTGAGTTGTTGTTTTCTCGATGGACAGCGATAGACTCCGTTACCATGGCAACAGTGACGTCAAGTCCCTGACGGACAAAGGACAAGGAAGGTCATCTGCACATGTCAACCTTTCAACTTTGTACTCAGATCTCAGGATCGGCTGAAACTTTCACTTTCCTCCCCAAAAGTTCATCTTCTGTGTAATAGCCTAGAGGTCGTTCCCCTCCAGTTTAGGGAGAAAATTAAATCTCATCAGTTCTATCTCAACATTTATTTCTTTTCACAATTCAGCGATGTAAATCCTAACGTGAATGGCATTCTATACGATTAACGTAATCATAAAAATTCACATATTTTATCTAAAAAATGTTTTAAAGCACTCTGTTTCATTAAAAAAAATAATAATAATTTAATCAGTAAAAAAAAAAAAAAAGATCAGTAATATTATATTGCTATTATAGATTAAGATAAGCTGAAAAACTGATCTCAGCTCAGTAATGTTACCCAATTCATGTAAGTGAAAGCTGAATAACTGAAAACTGAAAGTTAATGAAGCATGTAAAGCATTACTGGTCTGAGATCAGTTATGTAATAATGCAAAAGAATTACTGATCTCAGACCAGTAATGCTCTTTATAGGCGTGTTTTGCAGATATGGTGTTTAAAGAGTTACAAAACTGATCTCAGCTCAGGGAACCAGGAGTGACTAGTATGAAAAGGAGAAGAAAAGAGTGAGTGAGAAAGAGAGAGAGAGAGAGAGAGCGAGAGATGTATGATCTGTCCAAACAGCTCATCCTGGGAGGTGGGGTCTTTTCCTGTTTTAATAAAGCCTAAACACTGGACAGCGCTCCATTCCGCTGGAGGATACACACTCTGTATAGACACACACACACACACACACACACTGCAAAGCTATGGCACATTGTGTCATATTGGATGGACCACCACCATGGGGCTTCCGGCTGATTGGAGGAAAGGATTTCAACCAGCCTCTCACTATCGCCAAGGTGAGTGTGTGTGTGTGTGTGTGTGTGTTAGTTCAGTGTTCAAAGGGAGTATTTAAGCCTTTGTGTATATTATGTAGTGCATGACTCTCTCTCTCTCTCTCTCTCTCAGACACACACACACATACAACTGACAAAGTCACTGCAGTAAGTTGAACAATAAGTGTTCACTTCATTAAAGAAGGTCGAATACACAGAACAAGCAGGATTTCTTGTAAGTGTAAAAGCCAAACTAAATTTAGCGAGTTTGTGTGTGTGTGTGTGTGTGTGATGCTAAAAGTTCAGCAGTGAATCATTCCTGAGGAAGGCGGCACTGAGAACACTCGCACCTGTCGCTGGAGTGGATTATCGCTCCTCCCTTCACCTCACTAGTGCTGAGTGATGGACAGTTTTACTGGACCTGATGGATTTGTTCATGTACAACTTCAACTCGACAGATGATACTGTGTTTAAAATCTATTTAAAGATGGTTTATGGAATATAGTATAGAGCTTAGATTTTATGACTAGCACAGCATCCTGAGCATCAAGAGCTCACCTGAACATGACAATTTAAACACATTTTGAGTACATTCCTTCCCTAGGAAGGTATATACACTGTATTGCCAAAAGTATTAGCTCGCCTGCCTTCACATGCATATGAACTTGAGTAACATCCAATTCTTAATCCATCGGGTTTAATAAGTTGTTGGCCCCAGCCCCTTTGCATCTATAACAGCTTCAATTCCTCTAGGAAGGCTTTCCACAACATTTAGGAGTGTGTTTATGGGAATCATTGACCATTCTTCCAGAAGCACATTTGCGTGAGGTCAGACACTGATGTTGGATGAGAAGGCGTGGCTCACAGTCTCCGCTCCAATTCATGCCAAAGGTGTTTTATAGGGTTGAGGTCAGGACGCTGTGCAGGACAGTCAAGTTCTTCCCCACCAAACTCGCTCATCCATGTCTTTATTGTTGTTGCTTTGTGCACTGGTGCGCAGTCATGTTGGAACTGGTGTGGGGTTGTTTTTCAGTCACTGGTCTCGGCCCCTTACTTCCAGTGAAAGGAAGTAATGCTTCAGCATACCAAAATATTTTGGACAAGTTCATGCTCTCAACTCTGTGGGAACAGTTTTGGGACAGCCCCTTCCAGTTCCAACATGATTGCACAAAGCAAGGTCCATAAAGACATGGATGAGAGAGAAGAACTTGACTTGTGGAAGAATTGTCTAAAATTCCCATAAACACACCCCTAAACCTTGTGGAAAGCCTTCCCAGAGGAGGTGAAGCTGTTATAGCTGCAACACATGAGGTGGTGTCAAAACGTTGCGAGACTAGTTTAGAAGCACGCCAGCAAGTAGCAGCACAAGGCTGGATGCACAATCACAAGTAGCACCGACCTTCATAAGTCAATGTACCAAAAGACATCGTCCTGTGTACATCTGAAGCCATGCAACTGGTGCTATTTTGAACAGCAAGTTAGAACAAAGAGTGACTGTGTCTGGATAAACGATTTGGAAACACTTCAAGAACTAGCTAGCTTGCTTGTTTGCTATGCTGCTAGTAAATTTACTAGGTGTTTGATGCATATCTGACAGGAATGATATTTTATTTTATATCTCATGGCCACATATTGCGAAAGTCACTAGTAACTAGTTGTTTGTCAAGTTAAACAGCTATTATGAGTACACAATCTGTGAACACCCTCAGATAATCCTAGCTCAATTTAGCTGAATTCTGTCATGTTTCAGTCTCGGCAGGTTTGTTTAGCAACAAACAAACTTTGAAAAATACTTTCAAACGTTAATCAAATTGAAAAAGGAAAAAAAAATGAGGTGTAAAAGCTGAAGCCACACTGAACAGCTATGCTAGCTTGGGTGGAAGAAGCTTCTGAAGTAATTGTGAAAGAGGTAAAACCTTTGAGTGTATGATTGTGTGCTTTGAAGTTTTGATGGTGGCACGGGGGCATAGTGGTTAGCACTGTGGCCTCACACTCTGGTTTCCTCCCACAGTCCAAAGAAATGGAGTTTCGGCTGACTGGCATTGCCAAAATTGGGAAGATTGTAGTGTGTGTGTGTGTGTGTGTGCATGTGTGCCCTGAGATGGAATGGCACTCTGTCTGTGGTGTACCCCTCCAAACAAAACAATGGTGGTGGCGTTCTTCCCGGCCCGAGTTTAGTGGTCGAATCTTATAAAAGTTATAGATGTTTATGGGGGTGCTAGAGAGATGTAAGGGTGCTAGTGTTCTCCCCTGGCTGATTCATCATAATAGGTTGCAAAGTTTTTTGGTTCTATGGAAGTTGCCTCAGATCAAGCAGCGTAAACCCCATTGAAATATACAGGA
This sequence comes from Leiocassis micropogon, assembly GCA_028565275.1. Lineage (NCBI taxonomy): Eukaryota > Metazoa > Chordata > Actinopteri > Siluriformes > Bagridae > Leiocassis > Leiocassis micropogon. Next base: position 11,402,900 of record JAOVVA010000034.1, read on the forward strand.
AGCGCGACACTGCTTCAGAGACATCTGTCTCATGAACCGTTAGTCCTAGAGCTTAGGCGTCTTTCCGTCTTCAGGGGAAAGGTTTACTCTCACTAGATATTAAAAATAATATGCAAAATCAAATAGTGCCATTTCGTGAGCGAGCTAGTAAAATAGTTTTTTATAATGATTTTGGTTAAAATATGTGAATCCCAGTCATTACTATGAGGAAAGTGCTTTGGACGTCCAAGCGGTTTGCCCAATTTTCTCCATTTTTTTTGGGGGGGGGGGGGACAGTCAGGAAATCATGTTTTAAAGTTGTATAAGTTGTTTGCAAAATTGAGTGAAATATGGAGAGGGAGAAAGACAGCAGTAGTTTATTGCTTAAATAAACCCATTCACTTCACTATACAGTAGAAAGCCATTCATTCTCTATGGGGCATGTCTGGGAGCAATTTTAAAGGAGTAAGTTTTTAAATTATTATTATTTATTTATATGATTTTATCCAACATAGTAGAGATTTTAAAGTGGTTTTTATAACTGCGTCTTCTTTTCCAGTCGGACAATAAAAAAATTAATGAGCTACGGGCGTTTGAAAATTGGCCCCATTCACTTTCTAATGAAAAAAAAATTCTATGAAAAAATGGGATTTGTTGGAAAAAATGTTGGTCTGATTCCTTAGCAAAATAAGAGCACGCAGGACCTAATTGAGCTGAATGTATTGAAGTTTGAATGATTTAAATATGTTTGAATATGTTTGTGTTGAACGATGTTGAACGATTGAGATAGACATGTGAATTTTGCCAAACTATGCTAGTGTAGCACTTTATCACCCTAGTGCTCTCAGGGCACACATGCACACACACACGGTAATAAAGAAGGCTAAAGTAGTGAATATTGATTTAAGCGTGGCTCATCTGGATGTGACTCGGAGTAATTAAGTGTAAAATTACATATCAATATCAAGGTAACGGATTATTTGTTGGCTTGTCAGCAAGAAGGCAAGAAGTGCCAATGGATGTTGTTTGACATCATTGGAATTGCAGTGCATGATGGGAATTCAGCAAACCCTTGATGAGAGTAAATTAATTGTAGTATTGGAGATGGATGGGTGAAATCAATTCAGTTATGAATTGCCATTCTTTTGTGTGGTGTTTTATGTATTACCGCATTGACTCTAAAAGAGATTTTCAATGATTTATTACATTTATAATGGAGGTGCACCGGTTGACCAGGTAGTGACTAAAAATAGCTGGTTTTCCGTTTGAACATAATGACGAAACCAGTCTCGAAAACACCAAAAGTGCAAAGTAGTTTTTGAGACAGTTAAATGCCGCTGTTTCTTTATAATCCTACAGGTGGCGCTCTAAACTATTCCCACAGTCGCATTCCATGTGGCAGGAGTGAATTTTTTGCTAAGTTTGCTTAGAAATAATAATTATAGCGTCAGTTAAATGTTAAACTCTTGTATTTGAAGTTAGTTTGAATTGTTTAAAGTCTGCGCTTGTTTTTTTAAGTAAGAATGCTAATGTTATAAGGAAAAGGCAACTTAAATTGGAACAAAATTGTTTAAAAATATATAATATCAGGAATCTGGATATTTATAAAATCGTGATACACCATTGCAATATTAATGGTATCGTGATAATATCGTATCAGGAGGTGACTGCTGATCTAGGAGTTCTATTTCTAAATGGAAAATGCCAATGCCAAGCTTTACAAAACAAACAGATCGTGTGTGAACAGATTTTTTGGATGTTTTTCATCTTTCCATGACTGAAAGCGGGTCCTCCAGGGAGAAGGACAGTTGGACCGGGCGGTGTTTCTGCGTGAAGTTTCCCAGCTGTAGTTCTGCTCTAATGAGCTTTGGCTCTCGGAGAGATCGCTCTGCTCGTACTGCGTTTCAGCTCAGAGACAGACGGCCATGTTTGGTCAAAAACTTCTCTCTCTCTCTCCTTCTCATACACACACACAGAACAGCTGTTCCTTTGCTTCATTTATCATGTATCTCTAATAAAGAAGTGTGATATTTTCCAACCATACTGTATTTATACATTTATAAGAACAGATTTCCATGCCATGTTAAGAGTTCATGTGGCCTATTTAGAGTCTACGGTGTGATTCGGGATAAGTCCTGATATACGATCAAGTGCAAGTGCTTGATCTGATTAGGTCAAGATGTATAACCGAATGAGACACAGAGAAATCTGATTTAATTTGGTGTTTAGTGTGTGAAACTTCCATAAAGTCAATCATATAGGCTGTGATTTGGTACACAAGTCCACATGAATAGGGTGTTGTTTGGGACGAAGCCACTGGTGATTGTAAGATGTTTATAGGGATCTCCATATAGACTCTATAGTGAAAAAATATGATTTGGGACACATCCTCATCAGACTTATGATAAAGTTTATCCCAGGTGCCCAAAGCCCAGCCAGTGGGTGCAGTGCCGGTCCAAGCCTGAATAATAAAATTGAAGGCTTGTGTCAGGAATGGCATCCGGTGTAAAACCTGTGCCAAGTTGTGTGCGGATCAGCTGTGGCGACCCCTCAAAGCGAGCAGCCGAAAGACCAACAACAACAACAACAACAACAGTGAATACCCCATGCGGTTTGGGACACGCCCACAGTGGACAGAAGATTGTAACATTGTCTTTTTTAGAACTGAAATGTGATTTGGGACTCAGACACAGAAAACAAACAGGATGTGGTTTATGCAGCCTATAATAGTGACAAGGAGGTGGATCGGGACACGTCCACAATGGAGTTGTGTGACTGTACTGTTGTTGAATAATGATCTAATTCTGTAGTCTATAAAGCTGATATATAAACAAGCGCTGTTTTTTTTATTATTTGTTTTATGTAGTCCTCTAGGAGTACGGTGCCATTTTGAAAGCATTTTAAAAATAATAAATGAAAAAAAATACATAAGATTGTTTTCAGCGTTTTCCATAGAAACTCCAAGATGAGATCTCATCTTTGAGAGTTGAATGAGATTTTAGCCGTTTTCTCAATCTTCTCAAATGTGTCTCAACTATGGCTCATTACCTCAAAATATCAGAGCTAGTTCATATTTGTCTTGTGTGCGACTCACATATTTTTTGTTTCCCCAAAGCAGGGTTTTTCCCACACATAAAGTATACAGTACTTGTAAACTGTGCATTTGGGTTTTCTGATATGTTCTGATATGATCCTTTTT
>JAOVVA010000034.1:11417022-11430365 GCA_028565275.1 Leiocassis micropogon
GAGCTCGGTGCGGATGATGCGCTCAGCTGATCGCACCACCCTCTGTAGAGCTCGTCTGTCCTGCATGGTGCTGTTTCTTTTAGAGAAAGTCAACTTATACGACTCATGCAAGTCTTGGAAAGAGTCGAATCATTCGGAAATGACTCGCATGTAATTCGACTCAGATGGCCAGTCCACCCTTTGATTCTATTTACATGCGATTGGTGTCACAGAAAGTCCTGCAGGTGACCCAGGCAACACGTTTGAATTGATTCTCTGAACAAACAACTCGATTCTCAGAAAGAGTCAACTAATATGACTCATGTAAACCGATTTTCACACGGGTCGACCCATTCAGGTTCACAAGCGACTCGTGCGCAATGAGTCTTGAAAAGATTCAAATAATTTTTAAATGAATCACATCCACATTCGAGTCGTTGTACGTTTGGTCTTTCGGAGGCTGCGTTCCATTCCACGAGTGTACTTTAAAGGGTGCTCCCTATTCTGTGAGGGGAACTTCCCTCAACAAACTGCCACCATTCAGACGTCACTTCCTCTTGTGCGTTACCATGGTAACATAAGCATCCCGGATACCTCTCGCCCGTAGTGTGAAAATTTCAAATATTAAATATTTATTGAAACAAAAAATGATACCATTATAAAAAACATATACTATTGAAACATGTATAACTTGTGAGTAAATTATTAGATTGTTTTAATTTTTTTTATTCGAATATTAATATATTTTTTTAGCAAGATGTACTGAGAAATTATTATAGAGCAGTTTTTTTAGATTGAACAGATTTCAAACCTATATAATAGTAAGGATTTACTGATTTAAATAAATTTTTAATTATTGTATGATGTCATTATTATGTCCATCTTCATAATAATGATAATATATACAGTATATAAATCCCTTTCTGAGCTGCAGCGAGGCGCAATGAACGATGGGAAATTTTTCGTGTCCACTTCCGGCGACCTGTTGGTCTCTCGTTCTCTACACTAAAAGTGTGTTAGAATCACAGTTATCATGGCTAAACACCCTGCGCAGTGGCTTCAAAGTGATCCACAAGTCGATTGAAGTGTTCTTAAATGACTCGTGTAAATCAACTTTCAGAACGACTCGTTAAAAATGACTCGAGATTCAAATAGCTAAAAGAGTCAACTCGCTAACAGACGAGTCATGCAAATCGAAGTTGCACTCCAATCAGACTGAAGTGCCCTGCGAAGTGCACTACACAGGGTGTTCAGTGTGATTCCAAACCGCAGGAAGTGAAAAGTGGAAAAGGGAATGAAAAAATTCCCATCAGTCAGTGCGTCTCGCTGGAGTGTGATAAAAATGGAGCCCGAAAAAGGATTTATATATTTATCATCATCATCATTATTATAGAGGATGACATCATATTAAAAGAGCACAAAAAATATTATTTTTTATTTAATCAGGAAATCCTTAGTATTATATAAAAAAAAAAATACATCTCCGTACATGTTTAATCAATTATTATAATTAATCAATAATTTATTTACAATTTATACACGTTTCAGTAGTATGTTTTACAATGGTATCAGTTTTTGCTTCAATAAATATTCGATATTTAATATCTGTAGTGTGAAATTTCCACTGCAGTAGCGACAGGTATCCGAGGTTACCATGGTAACACACGGAGTAAGTGACTGGTTGGTCTCTCAGTCACCTCGTGTAAATTCACTTTAGAAAGAGTTGACTCGTTTACACTTGTGCGAATCGGATCCTGGAAAGAGTCGAATCATTCTGAAATGAATCGCATGTCAATCTTTAAAAAGAGCTGAGTCATTAAAAATGATTTGTGAGAATTGATTTTCTGGTAAAGCTGACTCACTCAGAATTGACATGTGAATCATCTCACAGTCTCGTTCACAAGCGACTCGTATCTGAACTTTAGTGAATTGACTTTTGGAACGTGTCAAATCATGAAAAACTGCATGACTTGTGTAAAAGTGTTTCTTTGGATACGTTACAAAACTCATCTCTCTCTGTCTGTCTCTCTTCACAGGAGGAACCTGAGCAGAAGGACATAATGAGTGAAAGTCCAGAAAGTGCTGCTTCTCTCAGCCCTGCAGGTGAGACTGTGGTTATGTTGCACTCTTCTCGCTTCAGTGGTTCCTGTTCTGTGACAGACACCAGAAGGTTGTGAGGTTTGATCCCACAGAGCCCTGATGAGTGTTTGGCTTTTCTGCAGGAGGGGATGAGATCAGCACACACTTTAAACAGGAAGAAACCGAAACGGAGATCAGACGGCTTTAAACAAGTCCAAGTCCCACAAGTCCAGGAAATCTGAGGAAATCTCATTTCTCTGTGTGTGTGTGTGTGTGTGTGTGTGTGTGTGTTGAGATTCAGAGTGTGATGCAATGAGAGTGGTTGTGTATGTGAATTTTGTGAGTGTGTGTGTGTGTGTGTGTTTGTGATTTGAGAGTATGGCACTGAGTATATAAGTGTTTGAGAGAAAGAGAGTGTGTGATTTATGAATGTAGAAGATTACAGTGTTATGACATTCTGTTTGATGAATGTGCAGGGTTACTGTAGACACACTGCCTAATCAGGGTCCTTGTTTTTTTTTGAGAATGCATCATTAATTAGTTGTAATATATTTATTATTTTATTATTAAAACATTGTACCAGACAGAATGGTCTGCTCAGTTATTCATTTATACACAGCCTGCCACCTAGTGCACGAACCGAGTGTATATAATATCTATATATAATATCACACACAGATGAGGAGGACAAATCTAATGCTAGTTCTACTGTAATCATGTTTCGGGGGTCAAAAAACGCTCCACACACACACACACACACACACACAGTACAATTTCTCTTTTGTATTGTTTCTATTCTAACTTGATTAGTTTTCTATAACAGGAGCTCTGACAGTACTGTAGTGCAGCTCCAAATCACAGGTTTACTGTATATTAATGAGCTCGTTCTAAAGGTTACCAAGACTTCTATGGAAAATGCACTTTCTCACAGAAACGTGTAAAGCTATAATTTTTAAGGTTTCAGACATTTTTAGGACACGAGATGAATGAATGAATACAGGAAACGTTCATTCTTTGTATTATGCTTTATTACTGTATAGTAAAACCTGTACAGCAGAACCTCTGCGTACAAATTTAAATAGTTTAAACAAATTTAAACTTCAGGAAAAGAGAAATAACTCCATAGATGTGCCCGTCACGTGCCCGTGTTCGCTCGTGCCACTTAATATTCATATGCGTTGTCACGCTAACCCGGAAGCCGGGTGTTATGCACTGAAATGCCCCCCTGCCATGGATTGCCCCCCCCTACATAATCGCTATCAAATATTATATTAAAACATAAATTCATACATTAATGATTTACCAAATACAAAAAATAAAATGAGCAATATTAAAATATATATGTTGTATATGAAAAAGTATAAATATTATTTCTGTCATATACAACATGTATACGTTTATATTGTTTATTTTATAATAAAATTAGTTTCGTCTAATTTTTCATCATAAACAATATTTATTTTTATTATATATAAATATTGATTTGCATATTCATGACAAAGCCCTGATATAAAAATAAATGTGCCACAAAATAAACATTATACAAGAATTTGCTCTTGACGGATGTCACGTGCCTAGAGTTTATTATAATAGTAATATATTTGATATAATATCAAATATTAGATATAATATCTAATATAGTATTAGATAGCGTATATGTAGGGGGGCAATCCATGGCAGGGGGGCATTTTAGCGCGTAACACCGGCCCTCGCGCCCGTGTTGTGTGACGTCATCAGCAATGGCCGCTTCCTGGTGACGAATGCTATGCTAGTCTCGGTGATTTTAGCCCAGAAAAAATGGTAGGTAAAGTGTTTTAACACAGATTAGTCACGGTTTGAGAATATTACAAAAGAGTGTTTGATTAGAATAAAGGTGTTTAACTGATTGCGGGTTTGTGACACTTTGGAATAAACGCTGTTATTGGGTTTAGGGGTTGCCAGCTGGTGGTGTGTGTGTGTGTGTGTGTGTGTGTGTGTTTGTGTTTGTTTGTTAGTTTGTGAGTTTGAGAGTCTGGGGGGGTTAATGGTGTTGCTATTTAACTTTTTGTTTGTGGTGAGGTGGATGAATTCCAGCACAAGTCCCGGTTTGACTTGAACACTTGACTTGTATATTATTTTCTTTTATTCTTTATTATGCTTGTTTAATCTGTTTGAACTTTACACTTCTGTAAGTTGTATACAGCATGTCTGTATGTATGTATTCATTACTAATTAGATATTATTCAGATATTATTTGCTACTCAGTGGTTAAACAATACAGTGTATAAGTTCTGTTCTGTTCAGTTCAGTTCAGTTCAGTTTGCTCAGACCCAGGGTTCTGTAAGATAGAGACGCATGAAGGCAGGTTAAAAGTACGTTACACTCACCTCTACATCACCAAGTACATAATGTTATAAAGAGTTAACACCTACATCCTTTTATCTGTGCTCCACTTCTAAAATGTGACCATAATGGCTTTGAACTTTTTATTATTATTACTATTATTATTATTATTATTATTATTATTATTATTCAAAGAGCTTCAGGACATCACACACTCCCAATTAAGAGTCCAGAGTAAACCGTTTCCCCTCAAAGGTCTGTACAGTAGATGGGTTATATATTGTTCTTACTGATTTTACACAGAACAGAAGAATAAAATATGCCTTTTATTTATGTTATACATATAATACAGAAAATGTGTATGGCCAAAGACGCTACTTCTGAAGTTTATACAACATGGAAGTGACTGATCTTGCTTCCCAAAAAAAAAAGAAAAAAAAAAAGAGAAGTTAGTTGCTAATTTAAGTCGTTTTGGAGGGAGACGATTTTATTTGTGCCCCAAAATGGAGGTTTTTCAGTGTTATATTGACTCACTTCAAACAATAATCATTTAAAATGCAAATTATTCATATATCTTGATGATTATTGATACTAAAATTGGTGTAAGCTTCTAGAAACAAATGACCTGTACAAAATTTTCCCTAAAATAGTTTTTATGTTAAAAGCAAAACTTTTTTTTTTTATTTTTTTTTTTTTACTGTCCGTAACCATGTCAAATTCATGTTGCAATATCTTAAAAATTTAGCATTTAAATTCTTATTATTATCTTTTCTTAGTAGAATAGTAGAACACTTTTTCAGGTTTATGTATTTTCATGTGAAATCTAAACTGGGCAAGTTTCATGTGAGTGACCGTTAAGACCGTTGAAAGATTTGAATTCAAAAAAGTAACTGTACCTAAAACATAAAAGGGCGTGAAAGTGTATTAACAATACGGAACAAAGCTTTTATCTTAAAAACATGGGACGATTACATATTTCACATTACTGTTGGCAACTCAAAAAAAAGGACACATTACTTGGTACTTCCTGCATGTTTTTAAGTTGAATTTGTGTCTTGTTTGTTTGTTTGTTGTGGTAGGTGCTGACAGAAAATGAGAGCTTTATTTTTCGACTGAAGGGCGTTTTGGAGTTCTTCTGCAAGATTGAGAGCGCTAATGGTAAAGTTGCCTTGGTTAAAAATAATTAATATCAATCTCATTTGATTTACATGGTTAAAGATGATCCTAATAAGGTTGTGATTTTACAATTATAAAGACATTCTTTTTTTTTTTTGTTTTTTTTTTGTTTTAGGAGCGCACAGACAGAGCTCCATCTCCAAAGCCTTCCAGGTTCTTCGCTCCAGAGTCTCGTCTGAGGGTCTGGTGTTCATGGTGTGCAACAGCCCCGTCCTCCTGTGGCCCAACAAGGCTTCACGGACCACCGTGGAGAGCGTGAGCGCCGAAACGCCGTGCAGAGATCTCCAGCAGCACGTAGAGTGAGTCCCACAGTGTCGGGTCTGATGTACCGCTCTCGTACTTGCACGTCGTCCTAAATGATTTAGTAAAAGCGTCCAAGATCACAGCTGTCGTGTCACGTTTCAGGCAGGGAGATGGACCGAACAGGAAGTCTTCAAAAAGACGGGATAAAAGAGACACCAGTCCTGTGAGTATGCGAGTCAGTGACGTAATGCGAAGCAGGCTCCGCCCTCGTGTCTTCTGGGAGGGAAAAAAAAAAGACTTTGTCACTAAATCTTCTTGGTTGTCTTTTGTTTGTGTTTTTTTTCAGATTGTGGTGAACCTGAAGCTGATGATGGACGTCACCGAGTCGGGAGACAGCGCCGCGCCGAGTCTGTACAGCGTGACGAAGAAGCAGCGGTGTGTGACGATGCCTCTCTGCATGGACTGCGTGATCAACGCAAGCGGCAGCGACTCTCTCGGATCGTGAGTGGAAAAAATTTATAAAATTTGTCTCTCCGTACTAAAGATGAAAATTCGGAATAGCAAGCGTCTGTTCTGATTGAGATTTATTTTTATATTCTCCTGTCCTGCAGTGTTTGTTCAGGCCTGGTGGGGGCGCTGCAGGCTCAGCTCTCAGACATGGAGCAGACAGTCATCAGGTACAGGAAGGACGACGCGCTGCCCGTCCCTCAGGCCTTTCACTTCCTGCTGCCTCCATCTGATCGACTGAAAACTGTCATCTATCCTGCAGGAGAGACGGACGACCAGCTGCTGTCTGTCAGAGAGGCAAGTCACACACACACTCGCGTACACACACACACACACACACACACACACTCGCGTACACACACACTCGCGTGTACACACGCACACACGCTCACACACACTCTCGCACACACACACACACTTACTCACACTCACACACACACTCACACACACAGAGGTGTATCATCCGTGTACATAATGTATGATTGTGTTCACAGTTCATTTTGGCCTTTTTGTTTGTTTGTTTGTTGTTGTTTAGGTCCTTTCTGTTATTTTTGCCTTGTGTTTCTGTTTAGACTTATTTGTTTGTTCATTTGTTTATTTAGTCAGTTAGTCAGTCTTGTTTGCCTTACTTTTTTTTTTACATTTATTAATTAATTAATTTATTTACTTTTGTCTGTTTTTTAGATTATGTAATTTTTGTTTTATTTTACCCTGTTTTTGTTTAATAGGCGTTTATTTTTTGGTTTGTTTCTTTTTTTTGTTTTTTGTCTGGGTGAGGTGATTTTTGTTGGTGTTTTCCTTGTGTTTTGTTGACATTGCTTTCTTTTAACTCTTGTCTTTTTAGAGTAGGTAATTTTTGTCACTTTTTCTTTGTTTTTGTTTAGAGCCTTGTTTGTTTGTTTATTTGTTTGTCAGTTTGTTTATTTATTTGTTTAGTCAGTCAGTTACAAGGCAGTCTTTGCTAGTTTTGCCTTGTTTTTTTTACAGCCTTGTAATTTTTATTAGTTTTTCCTTGTTTTGTTTTGATCAAAATTTTTTAACTCATCTTTTTTAGAGTAGATAATTTTTGTTACTTTTCTTGGTTTTTGTTTGACACCTTTTTTTTATTTTTTTTATTTAACCTGTGTCTTTTGTTTGCTCACAATGTTATATCTGTTACTTTTGCTTCATTTCTTGCGTTAATCTTTCTTTTGACCAGGTAATTTTTGTTAATTTTGCCTTGTCTGTTTCTTTCAAGTTTTCTTTTTTCTTTCTTTTTTTAGAGTATGTATTTAGTTTTTTTTTGCCTTTTGTTCTTTCTTTTTTTCTTTCTTTCTTTCGACCAGGTCATATTTAATAGTTGTACTTTGCTTTTCATTTACCTTTTTTTTCTTTTTTTTTAAACATAATTTATTTATAGGTCTTTTTATGTTGACTTTTCTTCTTCTTCTTATCTTTACTATTAGTTTTGCCTTGTTTTTCGGGTTATTTTTGTTATTTCTGTCTTGTTTGTTTGGTGCATGTAAGTTTTTTATTTATTTATTTTTTAGATTGGGCCAGATTTTTGTGCTGTGGACATTTCCGTAGCTGTCGCTTATATAACGTAACGTAACATAGTGTCGTGTAATCTTAAATAATTACGCAGTGTGCGAATGACCCGTCCTCCTAAACACAGGAGCTGCACAGGAGACACGACGTGCCCGGTGACCGGCCGTGCTTCCGGCGCGCCAACGCCTTCCACTTCCCGGATGAACCCTATAAAGACGGCTACCTGCGCAATCCACACACACACCTCAGCGCTCCCAGTGTAGAGGACGCCAAGGTAACGCCGCACCTCATGGTGTGTGATTTATTACTGCACCGACTGTAGACGAAACGTTTCTCCGTCCCTGCGCCCCAGGTGTACGCGGTGCGCGGCGTGTACAGTTATCATCACTACATGCAGGACCGGGTGGACGATAACGGCTGGGGTTGTGCCTACCGCTCACTGCAGACCATCTGCTCGTGGTTCCAGCAGCAGGGCTACACCGACAGAACCGTCCCCACACACAAGCAGATACAACAGGTACACACACAGTACACACACACCTCATTCAGATTGAGCGCAATAATATTATTATAGTTATGATGTGTGTGTGTGTGTGTGTTCAGGCTCTGGTGGATGTAGGTGATAAGGAAGCTCCCTTCGTTGGTTCTCGTCAGTGGATCGGCTCCATCGAGGTGCAGGCCGTACTCAGTCAGCTGCTGGACGTCACCTCCAAGATCATGTTCGTCAGGTACGTCACCCGTACACCTAGATCTAACACATCCAGCGATTTATGGACATATAAAAATAATAATAAACGATGGATTTGATTCTTTAATAAATTTCTTCTCTTGATGTAGTCGTGGATCTGAGCTAGCTTCCAAAGGCAGAGAGCTGGCCAACCACTTCCTGACCGAGGGCACGCCCATCATGATCGGTGAGTCAAGCGTCTCTTCAGTCTCGTCCTCTACGATAATTATCACCAGACACTAGCTTTTAACTGACAGCGTGATTTGGATCTGTTTGGATTCATCATTTACTGACTCGTACGTGGGTTTCTCAGAATCAATCATGTCTTCAATTTTCATTTTATGCCTAAATTACTACTCATTTATTTATTTATTATTTTGTTTTCCCCCCCGTTGTCCGTACCAGGAGGGGGCGTCCTGGCACATACCATCCTCGGCGTGGCCTGGAGCGAGACCAGCGGGCAGATCCGCTTCCTCATCCTGGACCCGCACTACACGGGAGGAGAGGATCTACAGACCGTCACTGACAAGGTACAGACTGACGAGCGAGTTTCTGTTCACGCTGAGCTTCTGTTCAGTCCGAGTCTGGACTGGGATACATGGTGACAACCTTCTAGTTCATTAAAATGCAGTCGTGTTACTGGTTGTTATTTATTTTTTATTTTTTGTTTAGGTCGAATAAATGCTCTCACCTTTTTTCTTTTATTTGTCTGATTTGTTTGTTGGTCCACGCCGATCATCTTCATTACTCTTGTCTTGTATTTGTTTAGAGTTGACTGTTTCTGTGTCTTTCAGCTTGTATTTTGTAGGTCATTTGGTGATTGGTTACATTTGCCTCTGTTTTGTTCAGAGCAAATTGTTTTACTTTTTTGTCTTGATTTTGTTCGGAGGAAGTAATATTTGTCTGTAGTATCTTTCTGTTCATTTTGGTTTGATTTTGTTTAGAGTAGGTTGGGTTTGTTCATTTTGCTTACATTTTGTCTAGAGAAAGTTTTTATTAATTTATAGTAATTTGGTTAAAGTTTGGGTTTTTTTGTTAATTTTGTCTAGATTGTTTTAGAGTAGACTGTTTTTAATTTCGTCTAGATTTTGTTTAAATTAGGTTGTTTTTAAATTTTCAGCAAAATGAACAAACCCAACCTACTCTAAACAAAATCAAACCAAAATTAACAGAAAAATACTACAAACAAATATAACTTCCTCCAAACAAAATCAAGACAAAAGTAGATTTTTTAGTGTAGATTTTTTTTGTTAGTTTTGTTTTGAGTAAGTTTTTTTGGCTAGATTTACTTTGGTGTAGGTTGTTTTTGTTTTGTTTTTTAGATTTTTTTTAGAGTTGGCTGTTTTTATCTCAATTTCGTTTAGAGTGTTTGTTACTTTTGTCTATATTTTGTCTAGGTTTTGTTTACAGTAGATTGTTTTCATCACTTTTATCTAGATTTTGTTTACACTAGGTAATTAACACTTTGGTAATTTTGTTTAGAAAAGGGTGTTTTCTGCAGTTTTCTTCTGAAGACTGAAAGAGTGTAGACCTCACACTTAAACTGCTCCAGGTGAGGAATCATAAAGTCCAGGACTCCTCAGTTCCTGAACTGAACGCACCAAACTCTCATGGAAACTCTCGTGAGATCAATAGTAAAACTTCATGAAGAAGAAGAGAAAGAAAACCAGACATGGATGAATGATATGCAGCCTTCTTTTTTTCTTCTTCTTTTTTTCTTTTTTTTACTTCATCACGTTCATTCATGCAATTTCTGTTTTGTTTTTTTTGAGGGATTACACAACCAGCATCTCGGTGAAGTCTCAGTCCAATAAAGGATCCTGACTGTGTGTTAGCAAGTTAGCTGCTCGCATAGTGAGAGCGTTTTCTAAACGTGACTGAGTGTGTGTGTGTGTGTGTGAGGGGGGAAAAAAAAAACTCAAGGTGTGTGTGATGGTGAGAATGATAACAGATGAAACCATGCGCTTGTACCAGCAGGACGGAAACAGCATCACCTTCACTGCAGTTTCACTATAACCTTTAGTTTGTTTAGAAAATAACTTTACAACTTAGGATAATGATGAAACTCTCTCTCACACACACACACACACACACACACACACTGTGTTTAATGGATTAGGAAACAAATTAGGTGAACTTTGATATTTTAATATTAAGTATGAAGTCAACAAAATGAATTGTGTGTGTCTCAATGTCAGAGACGGTGTATTGTACAAATCTCTTTTGTGTGTGTGTGTGTGTGTGTGTGTGTGTGTGTGTGGACAGGGCTGGTGTGGATGGAAAGGACCAGAGTTCTGGGATCAGAATGCCTACTACAACCTCTGTCTTCCCCAGACCCCGAAGACCATCTGAGAGAAGCGGCATGCCACGCCCGTCTGACGAGAACGATTAACTCGAGAGACTTAAAAACACACAAAATCACAGCAGATGCCATTCCTCCATTGCTCAGCACTGTATCCTGTCGTGTATCGTGTACTGTAATGTTGTTGACGTCTTTTTTAAGACTTGGTGGTAATAAATTGATTTCCTGAGCAACCTCTTCACACCTTTTGTCTCCTTTGTTTTATACTAATTATATACAGTATATAAGAAACTTCATTAAAAATCTTTGTATATTTTGCAGCTTTTAAAACTTGCTTTTGATAAGTGAGTCTAAATATTAATTTAAATGTCATGGTGCAGGTCTATAACCCCTGGAAAAAAGTATGGAATCACTACTCTTGAAAAATGTTCATTTAAACTTAATGCACAACAAAACAAATGAGAAACAAACAGGCAGGAAACTGCAGTCGGTGTCTGTGACCGAACTGTATGACATCGCCGAGGCTAGAATGTTAAATGAAAATAGTTTTGTTGCATGTCTGTGATTTATCTTTTTTTTTTTTATTATTATTATTTCCCCTACAGCACCTGGATGAAGATTTTCCAAGAGTGGTGATTCCTAACTTTTTGCCAGTGGTTGTATAAGAGCTAGCTAACCCTCATAGCATAACACACACGGTCCAAAGGTCAATAAAACTTTAAATACATATTGCTTTTCAAATTGCTCGTAGAAAAATGGGAATAAATACGACGGTCCTTAGTTTGGACTACAGGGGTTCCTAGATGGATGGATCCATGGAAATACATTTCCTCGTTTTGTTTTGTGGTGCCCTCTGCTGGACGCTTTTATATGTCTGCGTCGTACCTATTTCGTAATCATCCATCCATCTAGGAAACTCTGTAGTCCAACTAAGGACCATGGAGGCCAGTGGTGACCATCGTATTTATTCCCATTTTATTTCGTACCTTTAGAGCCCGCAAATATTTTTTGTGTTTTTAAAAAAAATCACGCGACAGCTATCTTTGAAACTGCTATTCTATGAATGTAATAATTTTATTAAAAAGTGTTTAGCATTTTTTTTTTTTTGGTCCACTGCAGAATCTGTTACTGTTTGCTTGGATCACTTTCGTTTCTTCGTAAACATTTATAATGAGCGCAAGTCATAGTGACTCATAAATGTTCAGGTATGTCGGTGAAACATTTAAACGTTAAAAACTTTATAATCTATTTATTTTGGGAGGATTTGTTATGTTCTACAAACTGCAGGGGTTGAGGGAGGGGGTGTGTTAGCTCCGTGATTACGGCATTGAACTACCGACCGGAAGGTCGCAGGTTTAAGCCCCAGCGCAACCAATTTGCCGCTGTTGGGCCCATGAGCAAGGCCCTTAACCCTTACCTGGTAATAAGATAAAAATGTAAGAGCGTCTGCCAAGTACTGTTAATGTTTGTTAAGTATGTGTGTTTCAATGATCTTTTAAGTCATTAAAACAAACGTTTTACCGTGATACGTTCATCATGATTAATTTTGTCCAGCAAACAGATCCTAGCATCGCAATCATCACAACACAATTCATATAGAGTTGGACGCCTTGCTGTGTAAAGCTTTCTCCAGTTTATCCCAATGATTCTCAATGGGGTTAAAGTCTGGTCTCTGTGGCGGCCGATCCTTGTGTGAAAATAATGTCTGGCGCTCCCTGAACCACTTTTTCACAATTTGAGCCCGATGAATCCTGGGATCGTCATCTTGGAATATGTGCCGTGCCATCAGGGAAAAGGAACTCCATTGTTGAAAAACCTGCTCATTCTGCACATTCAGGTCGTCAGCTGACTTCATTTTTTTTTATGTACACATTAGGTTGTTGAACCTGGACCTGAGCAACTGAAACCCCAGACCATAACGCTCCCTTCAGAGGCTCGTACAGTGGACACTTGGCTTCCCTTCTAACCCTGACACGCCCACCTCTCTGGAATAGGCTCAATTCCAATGGACTCATCAGACCACATAACCTTCTCCAATGCGCCATAATCCAATCTTTATGCTCCATAGTCAGCCTTTTTTCCTGATTAGTCTCACTGATAAATGGTTTAAAAAAAATATATTTTTTTTAAAGTAAACTTTTTTCATGTTGTCATCATGGGGTGTTGTGTGTAGAATTCTGAGGAAAAAAATTTATTGAATCCATTTTAGAATGAGGCTGTGACATAACAAAATGTGGAAAAAGTGATGCGCTGTGAATACTTTCCGGATGCACTTTATACTTCAGGAAATATATGAAGTATATAATATATTGTAATTATTATATAATATATAATAATTATGAAGTATTTAATATATAGGAAATATTGTGCTATTTTTCCATTTCCAAGAGAGACTTTTTTGACGTCTTTTCAATTAAAAAATCTGTTATTTATCAAGCGGTGCCCAAACTTTTGCATAATATATAACTTTTTGCGCACACA
>JAOVVA010000034.1:11430465-11455531 GCA_028565275.1 Leiocassis micropogon
TATAGGAAAAGGAATATATATTTTCTATATTTCTATATATACATAGAAATATATATATATAGAAATATAGAAATATTTATATTCCTTTTCCTACGCTTCAGGAAAAGGAAATGCATGTATAAATATTTTATTTATATACATGTAAAACTACATTTTATTACTATACGTTATATATGGATAAACTGTACACGATAATATTCAGATTTTATTAATATTAGATTCATATATTATACATCATATTTTTTCTTTTCCTGAAGTATGTATACATTACTTTGCCTGACTCTGTGTGTGTGTGTGTGTGTATATATATATATATATATAAATGCATGGTTAAAATAAAATGCTTATTAAAATGGTTACTTTTAATCATTAAAAGTAACTGAATAAATAATCCTTCTCTTGCGGCTCCATTAAAGAAAAAACACCCACCGAGAGTCGCACAGCGTGCTGATTGGTCACGTCTCTGGTGACGTCACATGCCACGTCACATTCGGAGTCCCCGAACACAGCGGGGTTCTATTCATTTATTGATTGATTGATTGATTGATTTCTACGAGCTTCTGGGTTTCGGAGTCCCACGTAACAATACTGTACAGCGGAAATGGTGTGTGTGGTGTTGTTGTTTTGATTCCTCTCCGATGATGTGGGGAAATTTGTGCACATTTCAGCGTTAAAGGTGAGTTTTGTCGTGAGCCCCTTCTTCTTCTTATTATTATTATTATTATTATTATTTTTATTATTATAATTAATTGATTGTTGTTTAGCTAATTACCTTGGCATAGCCTCTGGTTTTATTTTCCTTCAGCTCTATCAGAACATCCTGACCTGCCCCAGTCTTTTCATTAGTGTATAACTGAAACACATGACGTCTATTTGTTCGTATTGACTCGCCCTTTCTCTAACGTCATCATCTTCATTGTACAAAATCCATTTGTTTTAGCCACAAAAACCCATTACAGCCACATGAAAAGAAAATTGAAAACAAATTGGAAAAAAAATAAAGCTGTAGTTGAAAGTGTAAAAATAAGAGAGGGGGCGGGTCTTGTAGTGGGCAGCACACCTGAAAATCACATATTTGTATTATATAATTGAGATTTCTTAAAAAGCACTTAAAGGGGTACTAGCATGAATGCTGTTGTAGCTCGGGCAGATAAGCCTCCAGGTTCGAGTCTGTCTGTTGGTGGGTTTCCACCATGCTGGTCCCATGGGAGGGTTGTGTCTGCTGTGGCGACCTCAACGGGAGCAGCCGAAAAACTAACAACATATATTTTAGATTTTTTTTTTTTCATGGCTGACAACCTGGTCTCCTGATCTCTGCTGTTGTAGCTGATTTTCCTCTGGGTTTGATATACACTGTATAGATGACAGTATTAAATAAATACACTTCAATATGGAATCTCTATAACAGCTTCCACTCTTCATGGAAGGCTGTCCACAAGATTTTGGAGTGGATTTGTGTTCATTCTTTCTGTAGGGCATTTATGAGGTCAGGGACTGATGATGGACGAGAAGCCCTGGCTCGTAATCTCCATTCCAGTTCATCCCAAAGGTGCTTGATGAGGTTGAGGTTACAGGGGTCTGTGTTAGGGCCGGTCAAGTTTTTCTACACAGAAGTCATCAAAACATGTCTTTATACAGTAGTCCTTGCTTTGTTCACTGGGGCTCAGTCATGCTGGAATAGAAAGGGGGCCTTCCTTAAACTGTTACAACAAGGTTAAGTGAAGTATAGCATTGTCCAAGATGTCTTGGTATGCTAAAGCATTAAGACTGCCCTTCACTCGGGATAAGGGGCCTGATTGATTGAAACACCCGAATTCACACTTTTGTCCATATAGTGTATATTATGTGGGTTCTGAGATGCCTTTCTACTCACCATGGTTTGTAGTGGTTATTTGCGCTACATTCTTATTATTTGTTACTAATATAATCTAGTATAGGTTATATTACCGCCAACTGTAGGTCTCATGTAGGTTTCCAGTCCAGACATCTTTAAAATGTCTAATGTTTCCTTCACTGATCTTGTCGTGACTTGTCTTGTTTTGTCTGTTCGTCTGCTTTATTTGATATTCCACACACTTCTTCTTCTTGACACGTTTACGTCTCAATACTTCTCTATGACTTTAGTTGAAACTCTGTAGGCTGCATCACGGCCACCTATATATCTTTCTTTCTCCTCAGCTTCACTGTCTTTTAAAGCCGACTTTCCATTAAATGATTCCGTGACTCTTCCATCTAAAAGACTATTAACATTGCTTTATACTCTCTCTAGTTCTTCATTAGGGTTTTTTATATATATATATATATATATATATATATATATATATTAGTGTGAATTCTGAGATGCTTTTTTACTCGACATGGTTGTAAAGAGTGTTTATTTACATTACTGCAAGCCTTCCTGCTATATTCAACCAGTCTACTCCTTTTTCATCAACATTTTTAGACGGTGAAAAATAAGAAGTCCACAATGTACAGCTCAAAAGAACTGGAAGGGGAAGTGGATCAACCATTCCTGGACAGCAACCGTGATGCGAGCGGAACCATACCGGAAGAACCCATCCACCAGGAGACAGAGGACAGAGATATTACTAATGAGGAGCATCTGGACCAAACGGAAACCTCTGAAATCACGAGAGAGGTCGAGGAGCCCCAAAGCGTAAAGGAAGGAAGTAAGGAGACTATAAAGCCAGAGTGTGAAGTAGAATCGTTAGAGAAAGAGATGTCCAGGCTTGAGGTTCAGCAAAGGTTGATTGTGAAGAATGATTCTGAACGTAAGGAGGTTCAAAAAGATGAGGCGATTTGTGGAAGAGGAGACTCCGCCACCTCATCTGAGAAATCCTCTCCACTCACTTGCTCGGAAATGACCCACTTGATTCAAGGTATCCAACTTGATGGATTGTCCAGCATGAGCCCCTCCTCCGCCTTGGCAGGGGAGGAAGATGATCTTGTATTTAAAAGCATGGAGGATAGCTACCATCACACGGAACCAGGCAAAGAGTCCACTGGCAATTTCCACACCTGGAACCAGAGACATTCATCATCATCATCCAGTAGTAGAGCGAGCACTCCTACTCCTTTGGCCACGCTCTCTAACGAGCAATCACCCTTGTCGTCACAGCAACAGACAGGACCGGAATCAGTCAATTGGAAGCAATGTCCGAGAACCTCAGATATGGCTATTTCTGATGACACGGTGACAGATGTTACCCCTTTATCCTCTCCGGATATTAATCTCTATCGGCTGTCCGACCTAGCCCCGCCAACCTCCTCTGAATCCACCCTACCTAAAGACACTTCAGGAAGCACCAGTGCACAGCAGCTTGATGCAAATACAGCTGGAAGGAAAAAATCCGGTAGGTATTACAGCTTATGGGAAGATGAGAAACCACTTAAGCTTTGATAGTGTTACCTTCCCTTTTTTGATCTTTTTCTGATAAAAACATCGCGACTATAAATATTATCTAATGTATAACTTATAACTAGTTTCAGTAACGTTTGTAGGCAATCATGGAGTTCGGAAAATCTTCAAATATATAAGTCATGTTCTGCTCTTCTTCCTGTTTCCTCTCCGTCTCCAGCTGTCCTGTGTGCACACAGGAAGATGGACAGGGTCTCCACTCCTGGCAAGCCCTCTATCAGCACCAGCAGGAGGAGCAATACAAGATGGCAGTGTACGACCTGTCCTTTCACCAGTGACACGGCGCGACGGGTTGAGCGCAAGAACCAGCATCACCAGCGTGAGCTGTGCCAGTCCTCCACGCGCGGTTCCTCTCACTCTGGCAGTCACTCATACATGCCACTCCTCCGGCCATATCACTCCGCCCTCAACAGGCAGCGCGACCAACGACGAATCCAGCGAGAAAACGTGGTCCGTGTCAGAGATCTTTCTGAACAATTCATAGTATTCAAGTATTTATTTATTATTTCCTATGTCTGGTGCCCTGTGTTTTCCCAGTGTTCACGGCTCCCAGTGTACTTCTTTGGACACTAGTGGTCTAGGGCAGTGGTGGCTCAAACGGTTAAGGCTGTGGGCCACCAAGTTGCCACTGTTAAAACTTTGAGCAAGGCCCTTAACCCTATCTGCTCCAGGGGGCGCTGTAATCTGGCTGACAAGGTACTAAGGGTCACCCAGCTTCCTAACTAATATAGGCGAAAAAAATCATTTCAATATGTTGTATGTGACAAATAATGGAACCTTATTATTATTGGAGGTTTCCCTAGATCATGTTTCAGCTCTTTTCACCCGCTCATATTCTCAGCAACCATTTTTTTAACAGCAACAGTGTCTTGCTGTTAGACTGAGCTCTTGTACTTAACGCTGGCCTTCAGACTTTGCTCCATTTCACGCTTCTCAACGGCGTCTGCTTACTATATGGTTTCCAAATGCTTTCGGAGGCACGAGTGCTGCTGACATTCTGATCCCGGGTTATTTATTTATACCTTCAATGGCTCACTAGGAACCTTTCACTCTGTTCAAGCACTTGGTGCTTGGTTTTATCTACCTGTGTGTTTTTACAGTCTGGAACATATGATGTGTATCTAGGACATTTATATAAGACATAATGTTACACAATGAAATAAAATTACACGCTGTAAATCCATACCTGTCCTTTTGACACAGGCCATTCGAAAGCGCTTGGAGGCTGTGAAGTCGACACCTGGAATGGCCCGAATAGAACAGCTCACAGACTACCAGCGCCAAGCCGGATACCTCGGAATACCTACGGCTCCCTTTAGGTCCACATCAGGTATTCACACTCATGCATCTTACTGTGACGATAGTTTAAAGGACATGTTTTTATATTTTTATTTTTGTATTGGCTGTGGTTTGAGCAAGGGAATTAGGTTCCCCTCCCTGTTGTGACCTCATAAAAGAAGAGCCCCTTCTACTCTGGCTCGACACTGAAACAGCGTATTGGGAGGAGGAGTGAAATAAAGGCAGCATTATCTGATTGAGTGGTATTTTAGCTGGAGCGTCAACCCTTTGTCTTTTTGCAAGTATTTTTGTAAATGAAATGATGTCGCACCAACCCAACAAAAAGAATGTGTACATAAATGGTAGACGTGTTTTCTTTCTGAAACAGTTAAATGTCAAGTAAATGTTAGGGTTTTTTAAGTAAGTTAAGTAAAATTAAAAAAAAAACATATTTCAGATTCTTATCTCCACACGCACCAGACTCCGCCCCCTAATGCACAGATCTCCATTCACAGTCAAATCCTCTATAAGCTGCATTGTTTTAAAGAGAGCGATTTAGAGTGTCTATGTATGTCTGTGTCCAGCAGAGTAACAATTTCAATAAAGAAATAAAAATAAAGTTCTAAGAATCTTGCTCTGAGAAAAAGGCTCCTCATATGAATCTACAGGAGGAATTGTAGGAAAGTGATTTCTTCTGGACCTGAAGGTTGTGATGCTGATGGAGAACTCTTTTCATTATGAAGAATGAGTCGATCCAGACGTCCAGTGGGCGATGAACTGAGTGATCAGTAAGTGGATTTTCTTATGACGTTACATCCTAATAGAGCTCAGTTCTGCTTTCAATAAGGGCAGCGGTATTTTAGATATTCGATTGTGCTGTACAGGCAGTCCCCTTACTCACATTCGAGTTACGAATTTCCGCAGATACAAACAGACTGCGGTTCTACTGTCCTACCGGTTCAATTGCGGACATAGCTCATGATATCAGAAACCAATTTTTACAATTATATACAATATTTTCAGTGTGTAAGTGAATGTATAAAATGTCTAAAGTCTGGTATATTGTATGTGTGTGTGTGTGTGTGTGTGCGTGTGAGAAATGAGTCGGCCTCAGCGGTTTCAATGAATCAGTCCGGGAGCACGATTATAGAAAATGTCTGTCCTGTAAAACTGTCCTGATGGTGAATAATCCTAAATTCTGAGTTTTTACAAAACAAAACTAAGTTCACAGTCCAATACAGTGGAAAACAGCCCTGAGACAAACATGGCGTCCGGGATTCCTCTTACGATTTAAAGGCACAGAGACCGTGAGATTGTGAGATTTCCATAGGCGCAGTTACAGTTTTTAGCTGCAACTTCTTGTGATCAAAAATTTTCTTTAAATTATGTGTTCATGTTTCTTTTGCACACGTACAGTGGAGAAGACACTTCCGGCCGAAGCTTGGACCGTCTGTAGAACTGGATCATGCCACTCCAAGGTGTATAGAATTTCAAACAATAAGACTGATAATGCAGAGTAATTTTTTGCTGTTTTTTATCTGACATCGAATAACTACTCTTCCATAAATGGCTGGAATGCGGTTTTGAATTTGCTCATTGTTATGCAGCGCATTGTGTTTTGTGGGTCTGTACTTGCCTTTGTTTTCAAGGTATTATCTAAATATCTGAATATACTTCTTCTACTTCTACTTCTACTTTTCTTTATTCCTTTGGACAGGAATGCTACTTCAAGGTGTGAGACATGGAGCTTCAGCCCCACAAGTGAAACGCCCCAACTTCCTTGCTTCACAACCACCTCCTCACCCTTCTATCGCTCTAATGAAGTCTGACCAAGGAACTTTCACGTGGATCAGAGTTAGTTCATTAGGCTTTGTGAACTGGATGGACACATGAGAGGTATCTGTCTTCTCCACGATCCACAAAGCCTTTCAGAGAGGAATAAAGTCCGGGGATGCCAGCGGCCAAGACATTTCCTTGCCTTTTTCCAATCTAACAGTACAACAAATATGAGGGAGGTGTTGACCTGTCCGGTCAACTCATTCAGTACCATTCTGCGCAGCATAAGACCATGAAATGGTACAGAAAACTCTTTTTACATTTCTTGGGAAATCATTTTGTCGAGTGGTACAAAAACAAACAAACAAACAAACAAAAAAAAAACTTTGCAATGTGTTTTTTTGTTTTTTGAATTTCTCATGTATATTCAGCAAAAAGAAGGCTCTGCTTTGCACACCAGTCACTTTATCCTAAATAAATCATCTTTCTGAATGTTAGAATTGACCTGTTCTGCTACAGACACATTTAAGGCTTGTGTTCAAAACAATCTGTGAGTGTCATTTATTCTGCTTTTTTTTCTTCTTCTTTTTTTTTTTTTTTACATTTTTTTCCCAAATTATATTTTCTTATATGTGTACTTTGACATAAGTTTAAAAGTTGTACATGATTCTGACATAGGTACACCAGCCATATTACACAGGGGAAAAAAGGTTTGCGCTCTATATAAATAAGTAAAAATATATTAGTTACTATACTGGTAAAGGTTTGAAATGTACACGAATCTAAGAAGAGTGCTGGAGGTCTTCAGAAAGCCCTAAGACCTTTGTGTTTTTTAGAGAAGGTTGTTTTTGTTCTTTTTTATTTCATTTAGAAAAGTTTTTTTTTTTTTGCTTTAGTTTAGTTTAGAATAAGTTGGTTTTGTTAATTTTGTCCAGATTTTGTTTAGAGCTTGTAAATTTTGTTAATTACACCTTTTGTTTGTTTAAAGGAGGTTCTTTGTGTCTGTTCCTTCTAGTTTAATCATTGTTTTTTCACCATTTGATTAATAATGTTCATCTTCAACTTAAATGTTTTTTCACTCCATTTTCAGGCACAGCAAAGGATTATCATAAGGGTATAATATTCTGACATGACCTATCATGTAAAAAAAAAAAAAAGAAAAAAAAAAGTCAGATATGCTGTCCACACATCATGTATTCTTACTTCTTTTGCAAATATGAAGTCTTTCAATCCTGTGAGAAATTATTTTCATACCTCAGTGATCAGGAAAGGAAACATCTCCAGGCTACCGTAACCTGTTCTAGAACTCCCAGTACTGTATCATGTCGTTGTTGACGTCTTCCTAAGACTTGGTGGTGATAAATTGAATTACTTAGCAACCTCTACACACCGTTTGCTACTAATATTAATTCTCTAAAGAGCTAGCTTGTGTTTGAATGGTCTTTACAGTACAGTATGTGAGAAACTTCCTTAAAGAATATTGTAAATTTTGCAACTTGTTTTGCAAACTTGATAAGTGAGTCAGCATGTTAATCCAAATGTCATGTAACAAGTATAAGAGCTAGCTAACCCTTTAACACTGAAGAGGTTAATATCATTTAAATACATTTTGCACACAGTGTGGTTAACTGTTACCTATTCGGTTTTGTGGCTCCCTCTGCTGAATGCTTTCACAATAAAGATGTATTTGGCTTACGCTTGCGATTTTATTAGACCCTCTAAAATGTATGCAAAGGACGTAAAAATCACGTGATGGTATCTTTGAAGCTGCTATTCTATGTGAACTTTACTGTTATTTAAAAAAAAAAAGGTGTTAGTCACTGTTTGCTTGCGTTGCTTTCTTTCCAACTTAGGTTTTATCATCTAAGATTATAATGTGCACAAGTCATATGGCTTAATACACCTTTCATAAACGTTTGGGAATTTTAGTGAAACATTTGCACATTAAATAAAAACAAACTTTGACACTTTTATTTTGGGTGGATTTGGTCAAGATTTTGTTTAGGGAAGGTTGTTTTAACTTTGTCTATTTTATTTACTGTTGGTTGTTTTTGTTGATATTTGTCTAGATTTTGTCTAGAGAAGCTTGTTTTGGTTAATTTTGTCTAGGCTCTGTTGAGAGAATGTTGTTCTTGTTTATTTTGATTAGATTTTGTTAAGAGAATGCTGTTTTGTAATTTGCTTTTGTTAAGAAATGGGTGTTCTACTTTTGTCCAATGTTTTTTTTTTACAGCAGGTGTTTCTGTTCATTTTGTTTAGATTTTATTTAGAGAATCTTGTTTTTTGTTAATTTTGCTTTAATTATAGAAGGTTTTTTACTTTTGTCTACGTTTGTTAAAGAGTAGATTTGGTTTGGTTTAGTAGGTTTGGTTATGTTTGGTTTGGATTTTGTTTAGAGTATGTAGTTTTACTTTCGTGTAGGTTTTTTTTTTTTTTATAGTGGGCTGTCTTTGTTAATTTTGTCCAAAGAAGGTTGTTTTCGTTAACTTCGCTTTGATTTTGTTTAGAGAAGATTGCTTCACTTTTGTCTGGAAATTGTTAGGAGAAGGTTGTTTTACTTTTGTTTGTTTTTTTTAAAAGTAGGTTGTTTTTGTTGATTTTGTCTAAAGTTTGTTTAGACAAGTTTGTGTTTGTTCATTTTGCTTTGATTTTGTATATATTTTTAAGTGGCTGTTGTTTTAAGCTCAGTTGTTGTTGTTTTTTTTTGCTTTGATTTTGTTAAGATTTCGTTTTTTTTACAGTATAAATCTATAATATGTTGTAAATCTAGAATATAATCCGGAATACGTTTTTAAATTCGACAGCAAGGCGGTTGCGGAAGTGACGTCACTTAGTTACCGTTGCTAGGGAAACCCGCTTTCTTTCGTATCCACTACTCAGCCAAGCTGTCGCTGTCGCTGTCAGGTGATTTCTAGCTGAAGCGACATTTAAATTTTAAGATTTAACGGACAAAATTTTCCCCGGAAGCTCCGTTAAAGGTCTCACTGTGCCGATCTGTTACAGTCCGTTTGTTACAATCTGACACAGTGTAGCGACTGTCGCGCTGCCGGGGCCGCGCTGTGTGCTGATTGGTCACGGCGGCGGTGACGTCATTGGCACGTCACACTCGGGGAACTGAACACAGGCCCGAGTAAAGCGGGGTTCTGTTTATTGATTGATTTCTACGAGCTTCTGGGTTTCGGAGTCCCACGTAACAATACTGTACAGCGGAAATGGTGTGTGTGGTGTTGTTGTTTTGATTCCTCTCCGATGATGTGGGGAAATTTGTGCACATTTCAGCGTTAAAGGTGAGTTTTGTCGTGGTTCGCGCGTGCTGCGTTGCCATGGAGCTTCAGTGCAGTTTCCTTATTATTATTATTATTATTATTATTATTATTAGGTTGAGCACAAGCTGCACTGGATGTTGGAGTGTTTGCTGTGTTTATGTTGTTGGAAACCTCTGCTAATTAACTAACTAATTACCGCCGCCTAGACTCTGGGTTTATTTCCCTTCAGCTTTAACTGAACATCCTGACCTGCCCCAGTCTTTTCATACTGTATACACTAATGAAAAGTACTGCACATTCTGGTAATGTTAAACAAGTGGGATTCCACAAACACCGTTTTGTAACATTAAAAAAACATCAAAAGTCCACTTGAAACTTTCCACATTTTGTGCAAACATAACACGTAAAAAAAATGGACAGGTCAGGGCTGAAGTGGTGGAGAAGTTTAAAGCAGGGTTAGGTTATAAAAAATACCCCAAGCTTTAAACATCTCACAGTTCAATCCATCATCCAAAAACGGGAAGAGTACGGCACAACTACAAACCTACCAAGACATGGACGCCCACCTGAACTGACAGGAGAGCATTAATCAGACAAGCAGCCAAGAGGCCCATGATAACGCTGGAGGAGCTGCAGAGATCCACAGCTCAGGTGGGCGGATCTGCCCATAGGACAACACTTAGTCGTGTATTAGTAGAGTGGCAAGAAGAAAGTCCTGCGTGAGTGTGTGTGAGAGACACAGCAAACATGCTCTGGTCAGAAGACTTTTCACTGCATATCGTACTATGTATGACTGTGTATGTGACCAAATAAATTTGAATTTTGAATGAGATCAACTTTTTGGCCTAAATGCAAACCACTATGTGTGACAGAAAACTAACCCTATGCATGGTGGTGGCAGCATCATGTTGTAGGGAACCTGGTCAGAGTTGGTGGAAAGATGGATGGAACCAAATACAGGGCAATCTTGGAAGAAAACTTTAGAGTCTGCAAAAGGATAGAGATTGGGGCTGAGCTTCACCTTCCAGCAGGATAATGACTCTAAACATACAGCCAGAGCTACAATGGAATGGTTTGGGATCAAAGCATGTTCATGTGTTAGAACAGCCGAGTCAAAGTCCAGACCTAAATCCAATTGAGAATCTGTGGCAAGACTTAAAAATTACACGTTGTGTCAGTCTGTCACATAAAATCCCAAAAAATACATTTACATTTGTGGTTGTAACATTACAAATGTGGACAGGTTCAAGGGGTATAAATAATTTTGCAAGGGACTGACTGTATGAGCGTAACTACTTCTTCACCTTGGGATAAATAATATTTTTAGTTTGACTTTTTGGTGCCTGTATATAAAGATATTTTGGTGTGCCCATTCTTGAATTTGCGACGTCCAGTTGACTATGGGTGTAGCATGGGGTTTCTAAGTTAATGCTCACAACTAAAGGATTTCACCTAAGCTTTAGTCATGGCAAAGGCGAGGCCATCTGGAAATTGAAGCATTTAAAGTCAGTTGTTTCGAGGGGTTTCCAAATTCCCGAGTGATGATAAGTGATGACGTGGTGGAATTTCGAGAGGTGCCAAAGAATTAAAAAATTCCATTGGATAGTCAGTGGCTTCTTTTTAGTACACAACAGCATTAACCGATTTGCATGTAGTGCAAAGTCCAGGCAGCTCTTATAAAATGTTGTTGTTGATTTTGTTGACATTTTCATTGTTCGGAGAGAGAATTGCATGTTCACACAACCACTACTGGTCTTGTTGAAATTTGCGTTTAAAAAAAAAAAAAAAAAAATCCTATGCCAATGACAACATGCAGATGCAAATAAAATTAACCCTAATACAGTGTCAGAGGAGAATTTTCCATCTCCAACGTTGAGTACTTGTTTTGTGAAGTTTTCTTCGGTGGTATCGCGCCACCTGGTGGACACACCTGCGACTGAATTATCTATTCAAACACCAATCAAACAGAATTTGTGTTTTATATACTACTGTAGATTTAACGTATAACATCTATCCTTGTTTTTTTTTTGTTTTTGTTTTTTTCTTAGCCAAAACGTTTTTATAATAATGGTTAAATGTGTGCATTGAAAAATATTTTTTAAATATAAGAGCCAATCAACATCCAATATGCAAAAGAGACCACAACGATTAATCTGTATGGGGGGGGGGGAGCTTATAGTGGTCAGCGTGTTTATAGAATCGACAAATGTTTCCCAAGAATTCACCTTAAAATTTAAGCGTAGATCTTAGTAAAGATGAAAGCTGTTTATTAAACATCTGAATGCTTTAAAGGTTTCTTAGCAGAGGAGAAAATGGCAGAAAGAATGACAAAGATAAAGTTCCCGCTTATATGTATGTTTGCTTCGTACAAACCAACCCCCTGCACACGCCCGCAATCACAGTAAAGATCCGAGCCATTTTACTTCAGTTACTTTCAAATAGATTACGTACAAAAATTACCAGTGCGGTGATTTTGTGTTAAAAGGGCAAAATAGGCAGAATTGAGATTGCTTTTAGTAGAGACTGGGTATAAATCATAGTTCTTTTTTGTGGTGATTCACGTATCGACTCACCGACTTCAAAATAAAAATTTGAAAAACTTGTTGTTATTGTTGGTCTTTCGGCTGCTCCGGTTGAGGGGTCGCCATAGTAGACCATCCAATCCGCACAACAACTTGGCACAGGTTTTAACCCGGATGCTGATGATGAAACCCTCCCATTTATCTGGGATTCGGACTGGTGCTGCATCCAGTGGCTGGGGTTTGGGCATTGGCTCTGAATCACACCCAGGTCTTCCGCATGACAGGCGAGAAACCTACCACTGAGCCACTAATGCCCCAATTTTTTAAAAACTTTTTTACGTTTATAATAGAGATGAATCGGTTGATCGGTCAGTGAACAGAATTGTCTGGCTTTTAGCTTGATTGGCCGTGACTGTTCATCAGCTGATCAGCCTCAGATATAAACGATTCTGTACTAGCGCATAAGGGTCTGAGTGGTGCAGCAGGGACGCAATTCTATGGCGTTACATTATCAAAAATTACGCAATAAAATCCCCCGATCTGACGTTTTCGCCAAACTGTGAGCGAATTAGTCTTAAACCCTCTCATTAAACATACTTACACCAGTCCCAATGCTTGAAGCCACTCAACCCACACGCTCATTGTCAAGTTTAGTTCTGAGACTTTGAAGGCGTTTGAGGCGGTAAATCCTACAGGTGGCACACTGTGAACTATTGCCACATTTTCATGCCGTGTGGTAGGAGTGAATTATTTGCTAAGTTTGTTCAGAAATAATAATTATAGTGGATAACAGAGCTACATGCTGCTCAGTAAAAATGTAGCTTTAGTGTTTAATTGAATTTGAAGTTAAACTCTTGTACTTGAAGTTAGTTTGTAGTGTGAGGAAACTAATGCTATAAGGAACGGGCTGCATTTAATTACTCATTAATTTTTTTAAAGGTTGAAAATGCTAACAAAATCGTGGAAAAAGTGATATCGAATTGGGATATTAAGAAAATCGTGATATTTATCCAATCAGCACAGAGGTACCGTGATAATATTATATCAGCAGGTAACTGGTGATTCCCAGATCTTCTTTTTAGTGATGCTTGGATCATGAATTTTTCATCCCCGAACCTGACTCTCTTTAATATGCACAATACCAGCAAGAGTGAAAAGAAAGTGGAAAGAGATTAATTCTATATGTATATTAATAACCCGCCCATCATATTAACCTGCAATATTTTCAGTAAAGATCATCCAAACCTGCCGAACCAATGGTATGGTCACAGGTCCCGCTGGTCGACCAGTCTTCTGAAGAATGTGTCATCTTTAGCAATGGGGTCATTTCCTCTTCTTCACTGAAATAATAGTTTTTGGCTTTTCCTTGCTTAGAGCTGCCTGGAGTTTGGCCCTAAATCACTCTTAAACTTAGACTCCTAGCTAGAAGTTCTTACGCCATGTTAGGCAGCTTGATCTCCTGATCTCTGCTGTTGTAGCTGCTCTTCCTCAGAGTTTGATGTATTGTGCAATTGTGATGTATATGTTTTTCTACTCACATTTGTAAAAAGTGGTTATTTGCATTACCACAATCCGTCCTGTTAGATTCAACCAGTCTACTCATTTTTGTACTCTGATCTTTCTCACAAATGTTTTTTTTTTTTTTATCCTTTTAGACGGCGATAAATAAGAAGTTCACAATGTCCAGCCCAAAACAACTGGAAGGGGAAGTGGATCATTCGTTCTTCGACAGTGACTGCGATGCAAGCGACAGCAAGCCAGAAGAACCTGTTCAAGAGGAGACAGAGGACAGAGACGGCACTAAGGAGGAACACCCGGACCAACTGGAAAGCTCTGAAATCACGAGAGGAGTCAAGGAGACTGAAAGTACTAACAAGGAGCATCCTGACCAACCAGAAAGCTCCGAAATCACAAAAGAGGTCGAGGAGCCTGAAAGCTTAAAGGAAGGGAGTGAAGAGACTGGAAATCCTGAATGTGGCATAAAATCATTAGAGAAAGAGATGTCTGGGCTTGAGGTTCAGCGAGGGTTTATGGATGATTCTGAATGTAAGGAGGACAGCGTTCAAAAAGACGAGGCGACTTGTGAAAAAGAGGATTCTGATACCTTATCTAGGAAATCCTCGCCACTCACTCACTCAGAAATGTCCTTAATCCGCGGCAGCCAAGCCGATGTCTCATCCAGCATCTGCTCCTCTCCCTCCTCCTCGGCAGCTGAGGAAGATGATGTTTTCAAAAACAAGGAGAAGATCCAGCATCGCAGGGAACCAGCCACAAAATCTACTGGCAAATTCCGCACCCGGAGCTCATCGTCATCCAGTAGTAGAGAAAGAAGCACCACCTCCTCGGCCAAGCTCTCCAACACAGAGTCAACCTTGTCACCACGGCGACAACCACGACCGAGATCATTCAATCGGAAGCAACGGCCCAGAATCTCAGAAATGGCTAATTCTGATGATACCGTGACAGATGTTACCCCTTTATCCTCTCCAGACATTAATCCACCTTTGCCGTTCGACCTAGCTCTGCCCACCTCCTCTGAATCCCCCCTACCTAAAGACATTCCGGGAACCACCAATGCACGGCAGCTTGATCCAAATGCGGCCGGAAGGAAAAGATCCGGTAGGTATCACAGCCCCACCCATTTAGCCATGCTCACCGACAGGCAGTCATCCTTGTCCCCATGGCAACAGCCACGAGAGAGATCAGTCAGTCAGGAGCAACGATCCAGAACCTTAGAACCAACCGATTCTGATACAGTTACAGACGTTACTGCTTTATCCACTCCCAAGCAATCGTTGTGTAAGACCCCGCCCACTACCACTAAATCCACTAAATCCAAGCAGTCAGTCCGTAAGACACCGCCCACTACCACTAAATCCACTAAATCCAAGCAGTTAGTCCGTAAGGCCCCGCCTACTACCACTAAATCCAAGCAGTCGTTCCATAAGGCCCCGTCCACTACCACTAAAGTCACTAAATCCACTAAGTTCACCGTATCTAAAGACACTTCGGGAACCACCAATGCAAGGCAGTTTGATCCAAATACCGCCAGAAAGAAAAGATCTGGTAGGTATCACAGCCCCACCCACTTAGCCTTGCTCTCCGACAGGAAATCATCCTCGTCCCTATGGCTACAGCCACGACAGCGATCAGTCAGTCAGAAGCAACGACCCAAAACCTCAGAGCCGGCCGATTCTTGCGATACAGTCACAGTCGTTACCCCTCTATCCACTCCCAAGCAGCCTTTTCGTAAGGCCCCACCCACTACCAGTAAATCCTCCAAATCCACTAAATCCATTAAATCTACTAAATCCACTAAAACCACCCTACCTAAAGGCACTTTGGGAACTCCACAACAGCTGGATGCGAAAACAGATGAAGAGAAAAGATCTGGTAGGTATCACAGCAAAAACAAAAAAGTGTTAAACAACCCAGAATATGTTTTATATTATAGATTGTCCAAAATAGATACATTTAGCTATGATATAGGTGTTGAAAACTATTTTTATGGGTGTGCCAAGCATTCTCTCACCAGAATCACAAGGTCATCACCTGGAATGGTTTTCAGTTCACAGGTGTGTCTTGTCAAGAGTTAATCTGTGACATTTCTTGCCTTCTTAATGTGCGTTAGACCATAAGTTGTCATGTGCAGAGGAAGGGTGGGTATAGAGTCCAAAGTAAATAGTCAATGTTAGTGCTATTATTAATTTAAGAAATGAAGGTCAGTCCATCTGAAAAAATCTGAAGAACTTTAAATGTATCTCCAAGTGCAGTTTCCAAAACCATCACTGTCAAGAAACTGGATCTTATGAGGACCGTCATGCACCAAAGGAAAACCAAGAGCAACCTCAGCTGCAAAGGATTAAGTTTATTAGAATGATTAACTGATTTACAGCACCTCAGATTAGAGTAGCTGAGATTGTGTCACATGCTGACAACCTGTTTCTAATTGGCTTCTTCGGACACTCTGTGTGTCCCCAAAATGTGCATTTGTCAAACCGTTATACTTTCTACTGTTTTTGCGTTCATGCATTTGCTTATATTGTTATTATTTTTTGCAGACATGCCAAAAACTAAAATGTTCAATAGCTTATTCACCTTAAGGGTTGCCAAATAGGGAAAAATGACTTATTTATACAAGAGAGGTGAAAGTCCTGTGTAGACAGAGCATGATTTTCTTTACTTGACGGCCATAAATGTTTTTGGTTAAAAAAAATATATGAGAGAGAATCGTGATCTCAAATACCATGAAGAAAAATCATTCACATTATGGCAAGAATTGTGCAGCCCTAGAGCCCACATGAAAGCGTCTCGACATATTTCAACATCCACTATGCGAAGGAGACTGCGTGAGGCCTTTATTGTCGAACTGCGGCATAGAAGAACAACAAGCAGAAGAGACTTGCTTGGGCCAAGAAACACAAGTAATGGACATTAGATCAGTGGAAAACAGTCCTTTTGGATGAGTCTGATGAGTTCAAATATGAGATTTTTGGTTCTAACCTCCATATAGTATCTCACAAAAGTAAGTACATCCCTCACATTTCAGCAACCACTTTATTATATGTTCTCAAGGGACAATACTATAGAAATGAAAATTGGATGTACTTTAGAGTAGTCAATAGCAGTACAGATTTACTGTCCTCTAACAATAACTCAACATGCAGACTTTATTGTCTAAATAACTGGCAACAAAAATGAGTACACCCTAAGTGAACGTGTCAAAACTGTGACAAAGTGTCAGTATTCTGTGTGAGCACCGTTGTTATATATCACAGCCTTAATCCTCCTGGGCCTGGACTTCCCCAGAGCTGCACATGTTGTTGCTGGGATCCTTTTCCACTCCTCCATAATGATATCACGGAGCTGCTGGATGTTAGACACACGGCGCTCCGCCACCTTCTGCTTGAGGACGTCCCACAGGTACTCAATAGGGTTCAGGTCTGGAGACGTACTCGCCTACTGACAAACACATGAACATGATGAATAGGATATATGACTTCGCAATGTTTAAGATGTACAGCTGTTGTCATTTAGGGTGTACTCTCTTGTTGCCAGCTATTTTGACAATAATGGCTGTATGTTAAGTTATTTTCAGAGGACAGTAAATCCATCCTGTTATACAAGGTGCAAATTGACGACTCTAAAATATATAATTTTAGATCATTTTATATCAAAGGTTCATTTCTATAGTATTGTCCTTTGAGAAAATATACCAAAATGTTTGCTGAATTTAGTGGGGTGTACTCACTTTTGTGAGTGGGTGTATCCTTGTTAGAGAGGGTGAACAGACGGTTCCTGAATGTGCGGTCCCCGCTGTGAAGCATGGAGAAGAAGGTGTGATGGTGCTTTGCTGAGGACACTGTTAGTGACTTTATCAAAATTAAGAGCGCACTTGACCAGCCTGGCTACCACAGCATTCTGCAGCGACACGCTATCCCATCTAGTTAGCACTCAGTAGGACCACCATTTGTTTTCCAGCAGGACAATGACCCCAAGCACACCTTTAGAGTTATGTAAGAGCTATTTGAGATGGTTTGGGATAAGTTGGACTGAAGAGTGAAGAAAAAGCAGCCAAGTACTCAACACCTCTGGAAACTCCTTCAAGATTGTTGGAAACCCACTCTTAGGCTGACTGGGAGAATGCCAAGAGTTTACAAAGCTGTCATTGAAGCAAAAGGTGGCTACTTCGAAGAATTGAAAATATAAAACATGTTCTGGGTTATTTCACAGTTGTTTTTTTATTTATTTAAAGGATTAATTTAATAATTTGCTTCATCTTAATTTCAACATCTTTAGTATTAATATAAAACATAGAAGAATTATTGAATAGGAAGGTGTGTCCAGACTGTTGACTGGCACTGTATAATGAATACCTAGCTAGGGGCAGTTATGTAGGTGATCATAGATTTCTGAACATCTCCCAATGAATAAGCCATGTTCTGTTCTTGTGTTCCTCACGTTTCTTCCTCTTCTCCAGCTGTGCCGAGTGGCCACAGAAAGATGGACAGGGTTCTTCATGTCTCCACTCCTGGAAGCACATCTGTCAGCAGCAGCAGGAAGAGCAGTGCAACCCAGCGGCATAAGAACTACTCATTCTCCACCGATGAGGTGCGACGCATCGAGCGCGAGAACCAGCGTCTCGTGCGTGAGCTCTCCCACTCCTCCACTCGGCCTTTGTCTTGCTCCACCTACCGCTCATACACGCCACCTTTCCGACCTTATCACAGTGCCCTCAACAGGCAGCGCGAACAACGGCGGATCCATCAAGCGAACCTGGTCAGTGTCGGAAACTAAAACTCTTTCTAAAACGATTCTCAAAGTGTTCATTTTAATTTTGTATGTTGGCCACTCTGTGTTTTCACACCAGTTCAGAAAACCATTTAAAAAAAATATTTGACCAATAGGGGTCTTCCTAACTCAGTTTTCATCACCTTTCACGCGCTCATGTGCGACTGTTATTAGATCGCGCTCTTCTGCTTGAGACAAAAAAAGGACAGCTTATAATAGGGTTACACAATATCCTGTTTGTACCAGCTGCTGAGTGAAAGTGTTACGTGTGTGTGTGTGAAGACTGTGGAAGCTACAAACGGAGTGTTGCAGTGCTGTCAGATGGGCAGCGCCAGGTGGAGGAGTCTCAGTCTCAAAGAAAGTTAAATGATCAGAAATAGAAAGTAAAAGGAATGAAAGTTAACATTGTAACCTGTTCTTGATATAACTGATCTTCCGTAGGGTGGATAGAACAATAGAGTACATCAGGGATGTTTATCTGTTCTAATATGTGATCAGTGTTGGAATGTCCAACTAAACGAATGTCATGAGCGTTACAGGTTGGGACAAATCGTTCCTACTCCCTCTCTCTCTCTTTTTCCTCCCACTTGCTCTTTCCCTATCCCTCTATTCTTAGCACAGAGGAGTAACACAATCCAGCTAGTGGCTTTTTTTTCTTTCCTTCACTCTCACACACATACTCTCACTGTCATTTTCTATTTCTCTGATTCATTATTTTTCATTCTTTCTCTTTTGAGCTTGAACGTTCTGTCTTCCTTGTATATTTAACTAATCCCTAGCGGTTCTCCGAATCTTTACAGATCTGGTGTGTGTCCTAAATGCTGGCCTTCAGTCTTTGCTCTATTTCCAGTGACGCGCTTCTCACTGGCTTCTGCTTACTGTAGGGTTTCCAAACGCTCTCGGGGGCACGAGTGCTGCTGACATTCTGATCCCTGGTTATTTATACCTTCAATGGGTCACAAGGAACCTTTCACTCCGTTCTAGCACTTGGTGAACTCTCAGTCGGAGGCATCAAGACTTTATTACAACGTTTTATTCCTCTTATAAAACAATGATTTGCTCCAAGTTAATATAAACCTGCTGTTATATTTGGATATTTAATAGCGCTGTTACAAAAGACCATTTACTCGCCTGTGCCCTTTTACAGTCTGGAACATATGATGTGTATCTAGAACATTAATATAAGACGCTGTAAATCCATACATGTCCTTTTGTCACAGGCCTTTCTAAAGCGTTTGGAGGCTGTGAAGCCGACACCAGGAATGACCCGAATAGAACAGCTCACAGACTACCAGCGCCAAGCCGGATACCTCGGAATACCTACGGCTCCCTTTAGGTCCACATCAGGTATTTTCACACACCTTTTAAAAGACACCTGCACATAGAAACAAAAACAAAAAAAACTGATTTAAAAACATCCTGTTTTATCATTTGTATTGGCCAGGGTTTAAACAAGGGAATTAGATTTTTATCCAGTTGTGACCTCATAAAAGAAGAACCCCTCCTCTTCCCTCGGCTTGCTGCTGTTCAACAGAGGGGCGTGGCTCAGCAGTAGCTTATTTGCATAGACACTAAAACTGCGTGTTCGGATGAGGAGTGAAGTAAAAGGAGAGTTATCTGAGTGAGGTGTATTTCAGCTGGAGCATTACCACACACAGTCTAGGGAAGCTCAGAGAATGTTGTCAACTTGTTAATGAAATAGTATAATATGGAACCTTTAAAACTAACGGTGTTGTCTATGACAATTTAAGAATTTAAGTTGACTCTACTGTCACCCTCGACAGGAAGAACCACGAGAACCTGCAATTCAACCTCACAGAAGCAGACCTGACTCTACAAGCCCCACCAGAACCTCTGCCCCTCGTCCTGATCCAACCCCCCCCCCCCCCAGCTCCATCACACTTGAACCCGCTTCCTGCAGCATGGCTCATGTTCTGATGGACCACTTTAATGTTATGAGTATGAGGACCTTTATGACCTGGTAAAGAGCTAGTTCTAATAGTGTACGTTGAACACTGGGTACAGAGGAGACCTCGATGATGATTGTAATCTTTGCACATTAACACGTTGTTTAATCCTGTGACCATGTTGCCTTTCCTTAAATTGTTTAGAGTTTTGAAGAGACCATGCTTCAAAATGATTTCATTATATTTAAATGCTTTGTAAACTTTAAATCATGGCTAGAGAATACATTTTATCTAAATAGCTGGCGATAGATGATTTGCAGAATTATTGGAGTAGAGATTAGATTTTTAAACTTCTCTATTTAAAAACAGGCACTTCATTATGATAAAAGTGACAAATAATACCGAATGGCCTCTCTGAACCTGTAGATATATCCATGATATATCACACTAAATACTTTCTTTGCCAAATTATGACAGTTTGTATCAATATTTACTGTATTTTATAATCCAGGGCTTTGAATGCACAATTTTACGAAAACCAGACTTTGATCCGATTTGAGTCGATCAAACACATTAATGAGGCTCCTATTCTCAGAGTACACTGCACACGACAATCAGCATCACCCGGTTTATAGATTTCTAGATCCATGGAAGAGGGTAACCCCGATTTTTGATATTTTTGCAGCCGTACTTGGCGCTTGCCAAACTTCGAGCATGAAAATGAATTTTGAACCGCTCGTACGCTGCTCTCAGAGATACGTGCATACATTCCTGTCGTACGCTTGCTTGCTTCTTTTGTGCCTGAAATAGCAGTTTTATTGCTTGGCTTAACTCATGACTGTATAATGTGAGCGTATCGTCTGTGGTGTGAGATTTAAAATCATTAAATATATATTTTATATCTATATATGTATATGTATGTTTGTTACATTAATAAAATTCCTTCATTTGCTCCATTGTGTGACCTTTGACCTAGCACATACAGTACATGCACATTAACACAGGTTACTATGCTGTTACTATGGATGGCTTCAGGTCGGTAATCCTAACACTCCTGACCTTTTGGTGCTTCTGTACAGAAGGATTAGTGTGAGACAGACCAGTTAACACCCTGTGTTTTGTTTCGTTGTCTTTACGACGCGTTACCATCTTCTTCATGTTGGATCCCTGGTGATGTTACTTAACTCAAAGCTAGAGTACGCCAAGGTCATCTAAGTCAGGGCAAATGTAATTAAAGGGATGTCTAAAGTTTGCGATTAGAGCCATCTTCCTATCGTCCTTGTTGGACGTCATTGAAAAAGAAGAATACTGAGATAAAGAACGAAACTT
Source organism: Leiocassis micropogon (assembly GCA_028565275.1). Taxonomy (NCBI): domain Eukaryota; kingdom Metazoa; phylum Chordata; class Actinopteri; order Siluriformes; family Bagridae; genus Leiocassis; species Leiocassis micropogon. Next base: position 11,452,253 of record JAOVVA010000034.1, read on the forward strand.
GTTTCTGATAAAGAATGGTTGAGACAAAATCATAAATGGTGTTTTTCAAGTTTATTTTTATTAAAAGAACACAAGAACTGTTGACGTTTCTGGTGTACAGACACACACTTCTTCCATTACCAGAACCCCCAGAGGTGCTCGTTTTTTTTTTTCTTTTTTCTTTTCTAAAATTATTATAAACAAACGGAAGCAATATTTGCATACCGAAAGTAATCGGACTTGAGAAAACGGTCGTGAGATGTGGGTGGGTCGGGGTTAAATATATTTACACAGGTATAGGGAGTGGATGACGAAGTGGCTGCTTCCTGTCGCTCTCGGATGGTCGGCACGCTCTCAGCGTTCACAGCACTGAGGATCGTTCGGTGAGCGAGATCTGGAGGCTTCGGCATTTATGTGTACTTCTTGATCTCGTCGTAGAGGACAAGCACGAAAGCGCCGCCCATTCCTCTCAGCACGTTTGACCAGGCGCCCTTGAAAAACGCCCGAGGTCCCTCGTCCTTCATGATCTTCTTCCAGCAATCCACTGTGCCCTTGTACATGATGTCAGCTGGAAAAGGGAAGCAGAACAGACAAGTGCGATGAAAATGGTGCAGAGGCCAAAACCATTAAATTGTAATCATGCATGTAGAAGCAAACATCCAGAAGGCGGAGCCAGTCCAGAAGGTGCAAACTTGAAAAGTGTGTTGTCGCCGCCTCCTGGACTTTTGTGCAATAGGTGGTACTTGGAAATTTTGGCCCAGTTGGATACTCCTGAGTTTCGTTGTGGTCGGAGGAATCATAGTATTCACAAACAATTTTGGTTCAAATAATTTAGGCCAGTTGGCAACCATGAACATCAAGGATACACCACTGGGTTACTTAAAGACAACAAGGAACATGTTTTATTTATAGCATTACCTCCTTTGCGCCCTGACTGCATCATCATACGACGCCTGACAGTATCGAAGGGGTATGAGACGATACCAGCAACAGCAGTGACAGTCTGGGCGATCATCCAGCTGACAACGATGTGTGTGTTCTTGGGGTCTGGCAGCATGCCTGCAAGTTGGCAATGAAGAGGATTTGAGCTTTATATCTATACACAGTATACTCATTCCTGAATGAACTTAATCAAACCTCAGTCAATTGTTACCTTTAGCTGTGTCATAGATCCCGAAGTAGGCAGCTCTGTAGATAATGATGCCCTGCACGGACACATTGAAGCCAAGGTAGAGCCCTCTGATGCCATCTGACTTGAAGATCTTGGCCAGGCAGTTGCCCAGGCCGGTAAACTCTCTCTCGGCAGCGCCTTTGCCAATATCGGCAGCCAGACGGGTCCTAGCAAAGTCCAGTGGGTACACGAAGCAGAGTGACGTTGCACCGGCAGCACCACCTGATGCCAAGTTGCCAGCGAAGTAGCGCCAGAACTGAGTGTGCTTATCGACACCTCCGAGGAAGATCTTCTTGTACTTGTCCTTGAAGGCGAAGTTGAGAGCTTGAGTTGGGAAGTAACGAATCACGTTGGCCAGGTTTCCACGCCAGAAACTCAGGAAGCCCTGCTCCTTGGGAATCCTCACCACGCAGTCGATGATGCCTTTGTACTGCATCTCGGCTGTGATCTGTTTGCTGGCATGCTGGACCTGGAGGGGTAGTGGAGAGGAATTTAGTCAACTCGGATCCATGGATCTTAAATACTTGATTTCTTGGAGTTGGGAGTCGGGTTGACACTCAGAGATCACTTTTGATGGAGATACTACCTTACTGATAAAATTCCCCCAAAAATGACACAATATGACTTAAAGATTGTAAGTTTCATCATTTTGTTTGATCTGGACACTTGAGGACAGGTCTTAACTATTCATGTGACCTTTCTTTTAATGTATTACATTCTTGACCTTTTAACAGTTCCATAAGTTCTATGCTTTCCATCATGTATTTGTCTCTTGTTCAACTTTGCTCCGGTATTCTTACTGGAAAGATTAGTCTGACTATGTGCTCCAGCCACATTGAGGATTACACCCCTGTGAGATGGGGGGAATGGGTATTGGGTTGCAAACTCTAGCCTATTTTTACCACTGGATTCACCCCAAGTATCATCACTCTCTGCAACCACGTTTTTACCAACCACGTTATGTCCCCGACTTGTTCGATAGTACCTCTCAAGCACTGCAATCAACTCGAAATTGATCGAAATTGATCAGACTAAACATCCTGCCTTATTGAAAGACAGTAAAAGTTTGGTGTTAGACATACTGTAAAATCGTTTCAGAAAGCCTCGCAGTGAACGGCCTACACTGTAAAGTCCAGTGTTCTCCAGTTGGAATAAAGACTGGAGAGAGCGACTTACAAAAGTGTTTGAAGATTACATCATTGGATTGATCCTTACACTGGCTACTAGATTACTAACTATAAGTAGCATCAAACACTGTTGGGGAGGTTTGAATAGGAAGGCGACCTTGGGTGACTAGAAGTAACCGCTCATGCAAGTACAGACGATGTAATGAAGTATCTTGAGTGATGAAGTATTTATTGATGTTTCACATGCATGCACATGGTTAGTATTCTCTTTGGATGGTTATCAGCTATTGATTTCGAAACAGGGTCTTTAAGTTATCTGTTCCTGTATGTATTTTTTGTGTTTTTTTTTAAGCAAAAGCACTGTGGCCTTTTATAATATTATATTCATTAGTGTAAAAAAAGATGTATTGCATATTACATAATTACATACTTATATGCATGAATATATGTATAAATTAATTTAGATTTATAAATTGCACACACACACACACACACACACACACCTGCAGCAGTAGTTTGACCCTCTCGATGGGCGCCACGGCGGTTTTGGAGATGGCCGCAGCCACTCCACCTGCCAGGAAATCAATCAAGAAGCTGACGACCCCCTCACTCATGGTGCCGGTGAATGTGTGTGTGTGTGTGTGCGTGTATGTGTCTCTCTCTGTCTGTCTGTCTGTCTGTCTGCGTGCGCTCACAGCTCTCCACACGCCGCTGGACCCTCCAAATGGACGAGCACACGGGCCTGCGCGCTCCTGATATAGGCGCGCACCTATCGCGAGAGGAGCGGGGTGACGGACACGCGCGCCACCGAACGGAAAGTGCGGCGGGAATAAAGATCCCGGGTCAGGGGGCATAAGGAGGGGGCGCCATGCGGGACACTGGGGGACGTTTAAAGGACAGAATGGATTTTTTTCCCTGAATAGAATAAATAATAATAATAATAATAATAATATTGAAACATGCACATATATTCGTTATCATATAATAACCTTCACCCTTTAT
>JAOVVA010000034.1:11460967-11476060 GCA_028565275.1 Leiocassis micropogon
TAGAAAGAAATAAAAATCAGGAACGATCATGGAGTTAGAAAGTCACCCCAAACTTTTGAACGGTAGTGTATATATATATATATATATAAATATAAATTTTATGTATAATGCTAAAAAACACTTTTACATAAAATTGTTTGTATATAAATCACCATTTTAAAAGAAGTGTTCACTTGAACAAGTGAAAAGTGTAAAACTTGATCATGAATGTGTCACATTTGAAGAAAAAATCACCTCAGAAAAGTCACATAGCACACAATCTAAAGACTTCACCAGTTAATGAGGATTTTCCGCAATCTATAATCAATGCCAAGTGTAATTAAAGTGTAATTCTAATAATAAACAGCCTTTTTTTTTTAGCATTTTGTCATCACATCTGAGGTAAATGTTGATATTCTAAAAAAGCTTTGTTTACGGTCCATGATCGCTGTCCCTTTACATTCCCTGTAAACACTGGGATTTATGATTAAATGTTAAATCAAAAAGTTATGAATAATCTAGACCTTTCTTTTCACACATAAGAATAAAGCTACACACAATCACAGTGTGTTGTGTTTTAGTATTATAGTTTGAACTACTAGCTACAGAGGAGTGCTGGAAGTCTGGTTAGCGGTCGATGGCAGGCGTAATTACTGAGTAATAATAATCAAGCGGAGTCTTTTTTCAGTATTTTATCAACATATCTGAGGTAAATGTTGATATTTCTGATGGTTTGGTATGGTTTTTGTGATCCCTGTGCTTTTACATCTTCCGTAAACAGCTTAAATGTGTCTAAAAACCTGACTAGCCTGCAGTTATTTGCTAGGTCATATGCACATGCATTGTACCTATACGTGGTAATAAGCTAGCAGCAGTGCTCTAATTTGTTTAGCCACACTTGTGGATGTACAGGTGTTTTTCAAAACTTTCCTCAAAACAGGGACATTATATATAATGCGTACAGTGTGGATAGCCTTTATATGTGAATAGCATACATAAAGCATTTATAAACTTCTGTACTTGTTGAAAGCTTAAGTGATTAATATGTTACACACCTGAAACGCTTACACGATCCTGTCAGTCTATTAGAGATGGAATATGCACACACAGGTTATTCATAGCGTTTGATAAATCAATCGGTCATTCTCTGTGGTTCCTGGAGCGAGTGAAGGTTGCTGATTGAAAGTGTGTGTGATAGAGAGGCTTTAATCCTGAGATTGAGAGATATGCGATTGAAAGATTTGGTCAGTATGTGTCCAGCTTTTGGCTGAAGAGCCAGTTCAACCTCTTGACCTAAAGGGTCAATGAACGGCGTATGCTGATGGCCTGCTTATCCGACCAGCTCCCCGACCTCCCGCTGACCCTCCAGTGACCTCTCGAACCCTCTCTGCAGGTTTGGACTAGAGATTTCCGACAACAAGTTCGAACAGCTGGACGACAGATTCTTCGCCGTAACTTTTCATTAACATGTTTGGAAGATGTTTTTTTTAAGGTATGAGCTCAAGGTATCACACTGTCCTGTTACATGGCTTCATAAGCAAGAAAAACATAATGCCATAATTTCACATATTGTCAAGTCTCTTGACTAGTATTTCTTGGAAATTCGAATGATGCAAATGAAAACAGCAAACACACGAGTGTGCAACTGTTGTCGATATTGCTAGATAACAGTTTGCACAAATGAAAATAAATATTTAAATGCATTTTACTGTATTTACTGTAGGAAAATATATTAATTGTTACCTAAAAGTTATTTTTTACATAATTTTTGTAATGGCTTAGCCATGTAACTTTATCATTTTTTCTACTTCTGGTATACATTTTTTCAAAGAACAGGAGAAAGCAATAGGACTAATATATAAATAAGATAGAATACAAATTTATTTAAACATGCACATTTACCATTTTTATCTGGTTTTAAATTAGATTATTTTTTTTACATTTTATTTACTTGTTTTAACTTTTTTACTCTTTCTATAAAACTTCACAAAAATTTGTTTTATAAAATTAAGTTACAGTGACAATATTTTATTTAATTAGTATTATTACTAAACTATTAATTGCATTTCAGTTATAAACTAGTGTAAAAGTTCTCTAATGGAGCTTTTATTTGTTTTTTTTGGCAAAAACAACACACAAGCTTAATTCATCAACGTTAGAAATCTTATTACATTTTTTTTTATTTAAAGATAAATGACATAAATGCTTAAGTGTTATTAAATGATTCTATTTATGATTTCAAGTAGAAAAAAAGAAGAAAAATAAGCCACAGATTTTTTTTAAGATTAGTTTTTAAGCCACTTTACCACTTAGAATTTTTGTCGCCTTTATGTTATAGAGATTTTGAAAATATCAAAAGATGAAATATTTCCTTCCGAAAACTTTTACACATCCCACAAAAATTTACCTCTATATTAAAAATTTACTTATTTTTTCTTATGAATTGTTATAAATTTCATGTGTGAACGATTTTTATATTGCAATTTGGTATAAAAGTCAAATTTTCATGCAAAATTATGCGTGTAATTTCTCTGGCTCGTTCAGTTTCAGCTAGTTTTTTTTAGCTTTGTGTATGTTTCCTAATTTTTTTTTTTGTAGGGAGAAAATTAAATTGATTAACTTAACACAGGTTTTATTTTATTTTATTCAAACAGAATAAACAGACATATGTTTTTATTCTCTAATACGGTCGGGTTGTTTTTGCGGAATAGTGGAGTTTACAAGCTTGGATTTGCGGATTAGACCCTGGCCACCCGCGGGCGAGTCCGGAGAATGAGGACTCCCCCATCCGTCCAGTGAATAGGCCACAATAACCAACGCAATGTCAACGTTTCTGAAAAAAGAACAGGGTAATGAATTTTAATCTGCAAGAGTAACAGCTCCTAGACATGTGGTTTGACTGTTTGTATATATGTGTGTATGTGTGTGTGTGTGTGTGTGTGTGTGTGGTTTGTGGGCATTGATAGTGGGAGGCTGGGTATAAGCTTAGCTTCTCACTTCTTTTTCCTTGTGTGTGTGTGTGTGTGTGTGTGTGTGTTGAGGATAAAGACCTAGAAAACCAGCCAGGCTTAGTTGACAGGTGACAAGGGTTAGAGTGAATGGGGATTTTGTAATACCAACAGAAAAAGCCTGGGCACCGAGGGACCGCCTGAATGGAGAGAAAGGAAACTTTAGAACGGTTCAGGACTCTCCCTCTCTCCCTCCCTCTCTCGCTAATCAATGCTAAATCATTGCCATGCTAAAACAGGCTGATCCCGGTGTCACCAGTTCCTGTGTGGCACTCTCTTCCGTCGCCGTGAATTTTTTGACACGTTTGGTCAACAGAATTTACATTTATTCATTAGGAAGGCGCTTTTATCCAACGCAGTCGAGCAGTCAAACCAGGAACGATGACGACTGGACAGAATTAATGCTGTATGCTAGACTGCACATGCTAGTCACGAAGCGGTGAAATTCCATACAAACTATGAAAATTTAGCACTTATTGGACCCTCCTGCGAAGCACAGGTTTATATTAATGCCTGTGCGCTAATTCGTTATCAGCTTGCATTGAGGTTTGTATGCATGTCATCAACATTATGTGTAACCTTTGATAATTAGTCCAAAATCCAGAAAAATGTGAAAAATCCAGTCTTCAGCTCTGTAGTTTTGCATTCATGTGACCACTGTAGTACCAGGAGGTGCCTGAAAGGAAGTGACCCTGATGTGGTCGTCTGCTCTCGTAGCCTATTTGTCTTTAACTTGGAGGTGTTATGCATCCTGAGATGCTTTTCTGCTCAAGACAGTTGTAAAGCGTGCTTGTTTGAGTGATTGTCTCCTTCCTATAAGCTTAGACCATTTTCCACTGTTAGAAAAGTGTATCTACCTGCAAAACTGTTGCTCACAAGATGTTTTTTGTTATTTGTAATCTACATGATTAAATAATTGTAGGAATGTTGTTGTGTACAGGAGAGTAAATATACATGTACATAATTAACCCAGAGTTGAATGAAGGTAGAATATGTGTTGACTGTCCTTTTTCCCCATGCTTCTCTTCTTCTTACCACGCTTATATCTTAACTGGTGATCCCCATGCTAGAAGAGACACTAGCGAGAGAGAGAGAGAGAGAGCGAGAGAGAGGATGGAACTGTGTCAGATCTTCTTGTGGGAACCCGAGACTCCAAAAGCACACCATGATCCATGAAGAATAATATTTTTTGTTTTTTCCTCTCTTCTCTCTCTCTCTCTAGCCATTCAGGGCTTTAATTTTTATTCATGGGGACAGAGAGGAGCAGCGGCCATCGGGGGAAACTGGCCTGGGATTACCATCTCATTAATAGCATCTATGACTTTTGTTCAAAAAGAGCGACTTGTGTAAAAGTGGCAGTGCGGAGGACGATTAATCCGCAGCCTGCAGCTGTATGGAGCTGGACATTCACACACACACACACACACACACACACACACACACACACACACACACACATGCACACACACGCACATGCACACAAACACACACATATACACACAAATACACACATATACACACATAGTCATGTATTTCAAAACTAATGGGGACATTTGATTCTTACAATGAGCTTTAAATTCAAACATGTTCATGCATTCATACACATGTCATGTAATCCATTACTTATGAGGACACATGGTCCTCATTCATAAATAAAGATTTACACATGCATGTATTTACATTCAAGTTTATAGCAGGATATTTAGTTGTCATATAACACAAAAACACATACACGTTCACATTTCCACACACACACACACACACACACAGTCATGTATTTTATTACTTATGGGGACATTTGGTCCTCACTAAGCACTAAAAATACACGTATTTCTATCATTATGTGTTATGTTGGTCCTCACAGAACTCTTTCTCAAATCTCAACTCTCTCTCTCTCTCTCTCAGATGGTGGCCCAGATTAAGCAGGCAGCAGATAAACGGGCATCTAGTTATCCTCCCCCTCCTCCCCATGCCTTGTTCTCTCACTCTTTCTCATCCATCCATCTCTCCCTCTCTCCTCACACGGGACGAAAGAAAGAGGGGAATAAGCCACTCATTCATCCAGCCGTTATCTCTCGGGGTGTCTTGTCTCCACGAGTGATGGGGATCATTCTTTTCTCGGGCTCCGTCTCTCCCGTCTCTCTTTCTTGTCCACAAATCCCTCTTTCTCAGCCTGTGGAGAACAGTGGGAACGTGAGCAGGGAAACCGATCCCTCTTTCACATAAATGACACCAGATAGTTGCCTCGTGAGCGCAAGTGGGGCTCTGGTGACCGAGTGCAGATAGAAGATGGATGTCGTTTATCAGACAAAAAACGAATTTTGCACTCGTTTGTGCTCCAACATATGTAGAGAAACTGGATTCAGAAACGTTTTATCACCTAAAATTTATCCACTTGAATTTCTATTTATTATACAGTATAGCTAAATTCCATTATTTCATTATTTTCTTTATTAAAATAAATGCAAATATATTTATTAACAAGATCCATTAGGTTTTTTTTGTAATAAGTGTAATTATTAGCTAGATCATTAGGTATTTTTTGTACATTATGAATTCATTCTTTGTTTTGTTTTATTGTTGTTTTGATAAAATATCTCATTTATTTACTAAATAAATGACATAATACTTTATGTTTTTTATTTTCTGAATTTATTTATTCATTAGTAAAGATTTATAGTCCTAAATTCAGAATTATATATAGAGGTCGAATTGTAAAAAAAAAAAAAAAATCAAGGGGGAACCTACAACTAACCATATGAAATTGTTGCAAAATATTTCACATTTTTAAGAACAGTTTTATTAACAAAATACCAGCTTAATTAAATGAACTTAGAGCCATCCAAACAAAACACATGCACTTAAACATGCAAGTGTCAAGTGGTCCTTTCCATGGCTTTCATCTGAGGAGGATTATAAGAGTACAATAAAAATCTACATAAACATTAGTAATTAAATAATTTATTTCAATAGAACTGTAGTTTTGTATAACTATGCACCAGTCTCTGTACATTCAATTCAATTTTATTTCTATAGCGCTTTTAATAATTGTCAAAAGAATCAAAAGAATTATTTAAGTTTGTATGAAATGTAAATGTGTATGAATCAAAACAATCGGATTGTCCTTGATGAGCCAGTCGAGGACAACGGTGGAAAGGAAAAACTTCCTGAGAAACCTTGAGAGGAACCAGACTCAACAGGGAACCCATCCTCAGCTGGGTGATAAAAGTCTAATGAAAAAACAAAACCTCTTTTAGGAATGAAATTACACAAATTGGATAAAGAACTCATCTTTTATAATCATTAAAGCTGTCAGTCATTTCAAACTCCCGCGTTAAACTGAATCCTTCGTTTTCACTGCGTCTTTCCTGAGAGGATTTGTGTGTACTGTATGTATCATACCTTTTGTTCTCTTCTTTTTGAAATATGTCAAAAGCTATGCTTGAACTGTTCTCTTGGCTGTTGCGAAAATGTGAACAGCGCGAAAAATGACGCTTGTGAGCAGCGCGTTACAATATTGAATTCTGATTGGCTAATCACTGTTATTTTTAGTTTGTTAGTTTTAGTATTTTATTTTTATGACCATTTTAAATAATACACAGCAGTATTAATCCGAAATTAATTTAAATGTTCGCATTCTTCATTTTCTTTCAAAATGTTTTTTGGTTAGAAATTTTAATTATTTTATTTAAATTTGAACTATTAAATTGTATTTTTTAAATGTAAATTATATTCCATGTTCATATATTTACACCATTTTAGTTCAATGAGAATTTTAAAGTATTTATTAGGAATCACTTGCTGTTTTTTTTTTTTTAATCAAAATTGTAAATTTAATTTAAAATGATATTAAATCTAAGCAAAAACAATATTTGATCAATAATTTATCTATACTCTGCAGTATAATTAACTGCAGAGACCTTGCTTTTCAGATTTTAAATATTTCCTTCTAAATGTCTTGAAATCTTACTTTAATCTTCCGAACGGACATTTTGTCATTAAAACCTTTACACATTTGGATGTCAGTGTGAGAAAAACAAATTGTGGCAGTGGCAGTGTTTGTGTGTTGCAGCGAGTTTCCATTGATGTTGTTGCCTCTGTGGAATTTCCCTCATGGGTCCGTCTCCGACATTTTCTTGTGGACCTCACGTCCTCTCACATACTTGTGGTGATTTTTCTTTCTTTTTAAAAAAAAAAAAAAAACTATTGGATTGATTAGAAGATTGTGTTGAAGATCATTTTTATCTAGCTACTCATCTATATTTTTTACTTTTTTTTTTCAACCAATATTTAAGAATTCTTTGTTCTATCCAGTAATGATACTTTGCTCAAAAATAACACCTTACAAGCAAGTAAACAACAACATAAATAATTAAAATTCTGATTCTATTACTATGTTTCAGATAGCCAATTCAATTTCAACTCTATTTCATTTGTAAGGCGTTTTTTAACATTGGTCAGTGTCGCAACGCAGCTTTACACAGTTAAAACATTTTGGAAATAAATTAAAAAAGTTCAGAAAAGATTAGATAAAGTTAAAGTTATATAGTTCGTTAGTTATGTAGTACTAGGCTATAGAAATATAGTTGAAATGCATTGTTTTCACACAAACATTTTCACGTTGAGTTCCCAGAAAAGTCTGGGCACAAATTGGTAGGCAGGTAAAAAAAAAAAAAAAAAATATATATATATATATATATATATATATATAATAACAAAGGTCAAGAACACCTAAAAAAACGAACTTTTTTGAGCTGAGAAAGAGCTAATCTTCAACAAAAAAGATCTTAAATATATACAAATATATCAAATATTGTTATATTGTATAATGTTTCATTGTGAAATTATGTTAAAAAACATATTTTTCATTATTTATTGTATTTTAAAAAATAAATTTTATGATCCTAGTTGGACGTTTGTGTTATTTTTGTATTAAAATTGAACTGAAATTGTTGAAATTTTAAGCTTTTATATTAACAAAAAGTTTGATAAGTATAATGTTAGTATAATTTCATAATTAGCTAAATTCAGCCATTTTTTGTTAATCTTACTTGGTTTTAATTCTTTTTCTTAATTTTTTTAGCATAGCAATTTAAACAGGGTTTTGTATAATAGTTAGTTTTCATATCCTGTGTGCCAATGTGTCATATCCTGTGGACCAAAACCATTATAAAGATGCTAAATAATATTCATATTCTGCATATTGCATAGCTTTGCTCTGCCTTGTTGCAACATCATACAGCACTTGAACCTGTCTCTACTGTCGCACATTAACCTTGTTCTTATGTGTGTGTTTGTGTTTGTTTGTGTGTTCCGAGGTGGTCCTGGTATGACTTAGGGCGTTTTCTCACTGGGAACAATTAGTGGCTGTACAGGACCCTGCTGTGCCGCTGTTTTGTGTTTGTGTTGTCCGACAGAGTTTTCCTGCTGTGTGGTGTAAGAGGTCAGATCTGAGTGACGTCCTTCAGCAGGTCCTCCTACGTCTGATTATGTTTTAAATTAAAAACAGGATGTTTGTGTTCTTACTGGTTGTGAAAGCTACTAACTGGCGTTCTGACGGTCTCTTTCCACTCATATTGTTATCAGTGGTCGCAATTTTTCTTTTGCAGTGCTAGAAACCCTATAGTAGTGAACAGGAGCGTTAAATCCACTCTCCCTCAAGCGCGTTTCTCCCAGCTCTCGTTCATGACCTGTCCAGCCTGCGTTCCGCCCACTTCAGCCCTGAACGCTGTCCCCTCGCCCATACAAAAGAAGCCCTCGCCCTAGCGGTCACCCTCTCAGTCCCCTATCAAGTCATCCGAGCATGCAGGGAACGTATTAGCCCTGATTGGGTTTTGTGTCTGGTCCTTTTTCTCATGTGCTTCCACACGCCCTCTATTTTAGGCTCCAGATGCATCAGGTGCATTCTGGATATTTTTCCACGCCAAAGCTATCACGGCCACTTGACCCTTCAGGGTTTTAACCTGCACTGTCAGCTCCTGTAGCGTCACTCGAGCGCAAGGCAGGTCCTCAGACTCAAGGAACAAAGATTCAAAGGAGAGAGACTGGTTAAAACGTGGAACCCTGGAACCTGACTGAATAAGCACTCACTCACATTTCATTGCTAGAGTTCTCACAAAACACACACACACACACACGCAAACACCAGCAGTCGGATCACAAGAGATTTGAAACCCTTTGTCCTGTAAGACAATGCGGTCAGTAGCCGAGGCTTTCTCTCCATAAATGATGCCTTAATTGTGTGAGTTAAACAGCTCGACTTCAGCGCCATGAATAACAAAGTGATGAGCTAATGAGGCTTTTTACACTCCACTGCCTTCCTCTTACACATTCCCATGCTGCTGTCTGTCTGTCTGTCTGTCCTATTCAGTTTGCATTTATTGTTGTTATACCGATATATGCACACTGTAATGAAAAGTTATATCTATCTGTCTATTTGTTCATCTTTCTTTTTCAGTTTATATTTAATAAACTGTCCATCAATCTATCCATCAGTTTTTTTCCCATATGTGTGCCTGTCTATCTATCTATCTATCTATCTATCTATAGATAGATCTATATATCTATATGCCTGTCCATCTACAGTGCTGTAAAAAAGTATTTGCCCTTCCAAATATTTGCATTGAGATTGTTTACCAATTTAAATATTACACAAAGATAACCTGATTAAACACAAAATGCGATTATGCAATTAAATGATTTTATTTATTAAAGAAAAAGAGCTGTCCAAACCTACCTCTCCTATGTAAAAAAGGTAATTGCCAACATTTGCTAAATCTTGAATGATTTGTGATTTTTGAGTTAAATTTCACTTGCCACACCCAGACCTGATTACTGCCAGACCTGTTGAATCAAGAAATCAGCTGTCTGACAAAGTGAAGTACGCTAAAAGAGGGTTAATAAAACGTACTTTTTCACTGCACTGTACCTTTTTATAGATAGATTTCTGTCTTTTTGCCCGACTCGTGGTTTTAACATCTGTCTGTTTTTCTGATAATCTATCTATCTATCTATCTATCTATCTATCTATCTATCTATCTATCTATCTATCTATCTATCTATCTATCTATCTATGTCTGTCTGTCTGTCTGTCTATCGGTCAGTCTTTTTATCTATCGTTCTTTGTCAGTCTTTCCAATTGTCTAGCTCTCTATCTAAGCTATCTGTCTCTATCCTTTATCCCCCCTTCCATCTATCTGCCTTCATATTTGTATCTACCTTTTCTCCACCGTCTCTCTTGCCAGAACCCTCCCGGTTATTAACGCCCACCGTCCGCCAGTCATTAATTTATTTGTTTACTGTTTACTGCTTTCTCATTGACCCTTTTGTTGTTCACTTTTCTCTCACCCTGCTCTCTTTCTCATGTTGTTTTTCTCCTTTCTTTATTGCCCTCTTTTATCTCTTCATTCATTTTTTTCTTGGAGCTAGGATGAGGCCTAAAAGGACGGGGAGCCAGAGGGTGGGGGGTGCAGATGGATTTACATAATCTGTGGCGTGGCCCTGGCAGAGAGAGAGAGAGAGAGAGAGAAAGAGACGGAGGAAGAGTGCCAGCCAGGGTGAGGTAGCACGTCGTCGCCAGCTCTCAGATTAGTGACTCTTAATAGGCTTTAGAGCAGCCAAGTTCACAGAAGGTCTGGCTCATGTGTCAGTGCCAAGACCTCTGGTTCCCGCAGCGGGAGTGTGTGAGAGGGAAACTGTTGCTTCTTTAATTGATTCTCACACACACACACACACACACACACACACACACACACACACACACACACACACACACAGACAAAATGAATGTTCTCCATGACTCTTAAATCACATCATTAATAAAACGAATAAAAATGCCAAAAAAAAAGGCAAATTCACGGGTGGGTTTGATCGCGGGTTCGCATCACACTAATACAGTAACTATCCATTCTCAGGAGACCTGGGGAGCAAAATTGCCTATTCTCTAATAGGGGGAAGGGATGGCTCACTTTCCTTCGTAGCCACACTAGCCAATCATGGAGTGTATGACCTCACGCATGTGCATTGGGTGGATAGCTCTAATGTCACGTGTCTCTGAGAAAGCTCGTGATAACCTTCGCCCTCAATGCTTGTTAGCTGTTGGTTGATCAGACGAAGCCTTAAGCCAGGGTATGAATTGGCTAAGACTAAATTTAGAGGGAACATACAGTACAATGTCAAAAAAGGGGTGGGGCAAATGTAGCCATTAAAAAATATCAAGGCTACAAAGATTACGAAAGTGTAAGACTTCGCATAGTGTTCGAAAGTGATGGAACAAGGTCAAGTGCGGGCGCCATCTGGTGGTGTGGCATTGCAGATTCTGGCTTCAGGATGAAGGATAAACCAGAATATAATATTCTGTTGAAGCTCTGGAGGTGATATTTCTAGAAATAAGTCAGACGGATATTTTTTGGCGCGTGTTTGGTCATCCTGCTTTCTTTTTTTTTTGTTACAATTTAACTCTTTGTCACGTTTGGGAATGTGCGTGATCATTTCTCTGTTTCTGCCGCTCTTTGTTTAATTATGTGTGTGTGTGTGTGTGTGTATGCTTGTGTGTGTGTATTTGAGACAGAAGGATGAGTCCTCTCACAGCGCTGTTCTTTCTTCAGCCGCGCCTGGTGCCAAGGTCTTAAGATTACTGCCCCTGTGTGTGTGTGATGAGAAACTGTTGCTTCCCTGCATTCCGGTGCCAAGTCTCGGCTTTGCTGCAGATGGGGGGTTGAGAGGGAGCAGTGGGTAGAAAGGGTGGAAGGACAATTCCCAGTTTAACACACACATACCTTATATCTCTCATACAGATTTACATTTTACATTTAGGCATTTGGCAGACGCCCTTATCCAGACTTATATTTTTATCTCATTATACATCTCAGCAGTTAAGGGCTTTGCTCAAGGGCCCAACAGGGACAACTTGGTGGTCATGGGATTTGAACTTGGGACCTTCTGAACCATAGTCCAATGCCTTAACCACTGAGCTAATAAGATAAAAGAATAAAAACACTCTGCATCATACGAATAATCAATGAAGCGGAGTTACTGTTACCACTCAGTCCTTGTGTCTTTGCTTCCTGAAACAAGCATGGAGACTCAGCTCTAACAAAGTCCAAGAAGTGCTTCAACTTCCAGGTAATTATGTTTGGAAAGGACAAGCATTCAGACACTGGTTTCTCCATCCAGAATCATTTGTGTGTTCCTCTACGTTCTTCTTCCGTCTCTTCATGGTTTGGTTTGGCTCAAGGTCCCGAGTTTGCGTCATCTGGAAGCAGTGCAGCATAGATTTCTCTCTCTTTCTCTAACAGTTGAACATTTTTCCATGACAATGCGTTGACTCCCTGGCAGGGTGCCATTAGTTATTATTCATAGAGCCATAGAACTGGGATTTAAACCAATATTGGTTTGTCTGTGCTCATTCACAGTGCACGCCATTCATGGCATTAGAAGGTTTTTCCAAACACGTGCACGTCATTGTTGGTTCTCTCTCTGTCTCTCTCTCTCTCTCTCTCTCTCTCTCTCTCTCTTTTTCCTTAAATTCCTCAGGGCATAATGGACACCTGTGCCATGTCCAGGACAGGTGGATAGACTGGGTGCTCTGTCCACTGTGTTCTTCACCCTTTCATTGGTGAATAAATAAGTTTTCAGCTTCTTCATACGTTGAGTCTAAGAAATGGGTGTGTGTAGATGGTTTGCTTTTCAGTTTCATTTCAATTCTCTTTCTCTCTCTCTCTCTCCTAAGTAGTTTTGATTTTATACGCCTGATTATTTTCCTTCGAAGCCACTCAAGGATGAAGCTCCAGGAATCCGAGGTCCCCTTTCACCCCGCGCCTGAATGGGACACCAGGACGAATCCCCGTCTGCCCCGTCTTTAGCCGGTTTCACACTGTACACTCGGGCTGCAAACGTGTGTGCCAGTGTGAGACGTTTTTGATGAACATCTGAGTGTGTGTGCTGCTCTTGCACTCGTCTACAATCCGCCAACAAGACGACAGCAAAGTCACACAAGCATCCTCAACAGGGCAAACACATGGGTACGCTAGCGCCAAAAGCTAAACACTTTCTTTCTTTCTCCACAATCTTTTTGCATTTTTTACCTTGTTTTTCTCACAATAGCCACATAGTTGTCATTTTTCTTCTCTCTTTTTTGCTGCCACGTATTTGCTGCCATTTCTTTTTTTTACTTCTTTTATTCTGATGCCTTCCTTCTTTATTTTGTTTTTTCACACTGTTTTTGCTGTCTCTCTTTCTTTCATTCTTTTCTTTACACTTTTTTTTATACATTCTAGTCTTATTTAATTTTTTATTTTGCACTGTTTTTGTCTTCTTCCATTTCTTCATCATTGCTGTCATTTCCTTTTTTTCTTTCTTTCTTTTCTGTCTTTTATCTTTTATTTCTCTTTTAATTGGTTTCTCAATTGTTCTTGTACAACTCTTTTACCTTCACTCTGTTCATGTTATTATTTTAGCTCCTCTGTTTAACCTCACACACACACACACACACAGTGTGTAAGCGGTCAATGTTCGGGCTGGTCTGGGCGGTAAAGCGGGCCGGGATGGAGGGAGGAGAAGGGCGTGGCAGAGTCCATTCTGTCCCTCATTGTGGAGGCGTGAGAGGTTTTCGCTCCATCCAGTGAGAAAGGAAGAGGCTGAGCCTGCGACATCTCAGAAACAATTGGCGTCACGCCTCGACGCAGCCTGCTTAAATTATATGCAAATATGGCCGAGGTGTCGGGGCCTTTCTTCACCCCGGTGGCCTGACTCTCGGCTTTTTTACCCCTAATCCCGTGCACAGGGCAGAACAGCAGTGCCTCATTTATCTAAATACGAGAAGAAAGATGACGACAAAACAATCACTTAATATTTTCTTTATATTTCGCTTAATAACTAAAGAGGGAAAAAAAGCAGCAGAGACACACTTAGCATGGTTTTCAGGCAGCGTCATTAATCTTACACAGCCATATGACAGACAACACAAAAAGTTGCCCAGTCTAGCTCAAATGTTTGACATCCCACCTAGCTAACTGTTCATACGTTATCAGAAGTCATTACTGTGTTAAATGAAGCTAATGTAGCATGACTGTGCAGTTTATCCAGCTAGCATGACAGACATTGAAGTCCAGTCCACTGGAGCTAACATGCTAGTTAGCGTTAGCCTAGGTTAAGTGTTGTTTACCTCATGTTGCTCATCAGCTGCTGTTTGTTCCTAATTCACAGAAATGTTTTGAAACAGCCAATGCTAACGAAGAAGCTAATGCAATTTATAGATACGTGAATGTGGTTTTTAAATGAATTCTAAACCAGTTTATCCATAAACACCAGACTGCTTATAATCATATGTTTGGAAACTTGTTAAATAATCACCACATACCCCCCCTCCCCCCAACACACACACACACACACACACACACACACATATTGTGGACTGTTCCAATTTGTTTGTTTGTATTATATTTAAATATAGGTGGAAGAGTCCAAGTCATTGAAAAGAGTGGAATGTGTGTGTGTGTGTGTGTGTGTGTGTGAAGGAGATTGTATTTGGCTGAATGCTCTGGAAAAGAAGCTTATTGTCAATCAATGAGTCTTAGACCAACAAACTGATCTGCAGAATCCTGAGGGATGATGGAGTGACAAGGCTAATGTGGCTAACAAGAAAGGGAAGCTTTTAGCCGCCAGCGCAAAACTGATGGTGGAGCTGATGTCCAAGGGAGGAAGTTCTGGCATACTTGTTAGCCTTGATTTGTTTTTATAGATTTTTAGCAACGCTAAATTTTTTCCACACGCTATATTGTAATAAATCATGAAGTAATGACTTCTTTGTTGCTACGTTTACTTTGTGTTTATCAACTGCGACAGTTAGATGTTAGCATTCATTAAGGGTTATCATATAATGCTAGCTAGAATTTAAGAGATTAGGAATACATTTGTTGATTTATTTTGTTGTTGTTGTTGTTGTTGTTGAATGAAATAAATAAACTTGTGTTTAAGGCCTTGTTCACACGGGCGTTAAAATCGAGCGTTTTTCTGGCGTTCGTTGCGTCCGGTGAGCGCGGATCAAGTGCCGAGTGTTTTCTACACATAGGAGTCAATGAGAGTGTTCACACGGGCTTTGGTGACG
>JAOVVA010000034.1:11476135-11486304 GCA_028565275.1 Leiocassis micropogon
ATTAATGTCTAATATAGCAAAATGGTCCATATTAAAAGGAGGCACCTCAAATAAAACGACAAGGGCTTTCATATCCATAAGTTAACACACAAACTACAATTTGGGCTGCAGGCTGGCGTTAGAGCCAAACGAACGCCGCTGCAGAAGTCAATCGAGCGCCACTACAAAACACAACATAAACGTCTAGGACGTTCAGAGCGCGTCCGTTTATCCAAAAAATTTTACGCCCGTGTGAACAAGGCCTAAAAGTTTAACTTTGTTAATCACTAATCTGATCAGAGAAGTTAAATAGAATAAAAATTCTTGGAATTATTTTCTTTCTGAGCTCGTGTCTTTCTCATTACAACTATTGTTTTTAATACGTTGATGTGAAAACACAACAGTGGATGTATTACACAAATCTTATTGGCATCAAAATTAAACACCACAGTTCAAGTCACCAACTGGGGCCCACTAATTAGCAGCTGGTGACCTATTACGGTTTTGTGGCCTATTACAATGTTTCTTCAAAACATTTCAGCTTTATTGTACAACCAAACACTTAAAAATTTTTTTTTACAAAATTTATTTAGTAAATTCCAATATCTAGATTCTCATTTGACATGTGAACCATATAAATTAAACACATAATACAAAAAAAAAAAAAAAAAAATCCAAATAACCTATCTACAAAGCGACATGTGGCGCCGTATGCAAGCTGTGCGAGTGGCTCATGAAGTTCATGTAATGGTGATGGTCCAGTCCGTGCTGTTGCGGGTAGGCGAGCGCCGAGCCGTGCCAGGATAAATGTCCGCTGTGGCTTTGCTGGAAGACTGGTTCGCTCGGGTTCTGATGGCACTCCGGCGGAGAGCGCAGCTGACAAAGGAAGTCCACAGGCTCGGGCGAGGTAAACGCGGACTCATATCGTGACCCGAACACGGGCTCCGAAACCACCTTGGACTGCAGGAAGGCCAGGATGCGTGCATACTTGTTGTCTTTGGTCTCTGTGCGCTCCACTGTGGTCAGGTAGTGTACCAGGTTCTTCATGCACTCGTGGTAGCCGTAGTGAAAATAGTTTGCAAACTCGCTCAGGAGCTCCCCTGCAGACACGATGTCATCGATTAGTAAAAGCAGTTGCTCTGGGAGAACATTTAAACTATCTACAAGTCAGTGACATGGGGTTATCCCCTTTATCTTTCTATGAATCACAAATGAAACCCATTTTGGGAGGCTATGACACTCCAGAGGACCTTAGAGAAACCATTTGTTTCATAAGGTAAAAAAAAAGTCCTGTAATTGCCATTGTGTAAGGTTTCATTAGCTAATAAAATGTATATGATCTGTATATACTAAAATTATATCATATTGCATGAACATATTAAACTCCATTAAATAACTGATGTTCCTTTGTACTTGCATGAAGTATTCCAATCATTACATGTACATTTGCTATAATTTTTTATATTATATTTAGTCACATGAACATAAACCTGGTAATCTGAGATCCAAAAACTAATCACTACTAGTATGATATAGAGAGCCATTTCCATTAAATAAATAAATAGATAAATAAATAAATACATCTGAGAGATGAAGAGAATGAGGACGTGTCCAGGAGGACGTACCTTTTTCTCTCCCGCGGGGAAAATCAGCTGAGTGCAGAGCACGCAAGTATTGTACAGTCATTTCTAAGATTTCTGCCTTCTCCAGCTTCCCACAATTCTGTAAGATAAGATAAGATACGATAACTAAGATAAAATGAGAACTTGGTAAAGACATGGACAAAATAGACAAAAATAAATTGAAATAAATTGGTGTCAAATTAAAAACATGTTTAACAAAAACATATTTTCACAAAAATATGGGAACAGGGTGCTATATTTCAATTCAATGCATATATTAGATATAAATTTAAAGAAATATAGCACTGGTAATTAATGAAGAGCTCATTTGCAAAAACGGATATGTGTGTTTTTATTAATAGTCACAAATCAAAAAAATTTTTTTCATTATGCACTGCAGGAAATATCTAACCAATTGGTGTTTGGTTGTTTGGCTTAATTAAAGTATAACTCACCAAAATAAAGATTCATCATGTAACATTTGTAAAGAATTATACATGACAGTCAGGTCACTTTTTTGAAGAATGGACCCCATCATACTAGTGAGTACTTCCATCATGGTTTTTAATTGTAATCAATCATTGTAGTCTTTTCCATACATACTGATGGATAAGCACTAAATACAACTAAACTTATTTATTGATTGATTGGTTGATTTATTTTTGCACCCAGACCTGTTTTGTCCCAGTAATGTTCAGAGATTTTGGCTGTACCTGCTTGGCCAGGGCCATGGGGACGGTTTTGCCGAGCTCATTCAGACAGCGGTTGATGCGATCTCTCCTCCGTTTCTCGATCACTTTGTGCGAGACTGGTGTTTTCTGCAGGGAAACAGATAACAGTGAAATTTACTGCCAACCAATAAGCAGTTGCTGGATTCATTTGGTTGTCAACTGAGACAGAAACAACCAGCATTTAATTGTGGAATGTTGATTAAGTCATTAATGAAGAGATCTGCAACATTTATTTGAGTTAAAGCTCTGCATCACAGGTTACCCTTAAACGGCATTATGACATACAACAGGACTCTTATTGTGTTTTATATATTTAGTTATTTAAACGACATACCGAGATCTAAAAGTGACTTTAGATTATATTGTCTGTTCTTAATAATATTAAATGTTATCACCAAGGCTATAAACAGGTCTAAGGGCAGCAACTGATTCGTAAAACCTTCCTGTCATCAGTGAGCCAATATTTTTTAAATTGCAGGTGACTTTTAAACTGAGAGAGCATTCACTTATCCGTGCATTCACTCATTCATCATGTATACCGCTTTATCCTGTATGCAGGTTCGCGGGGGGCCTGGGGCCTATCCCAGAAGACTTAGGGGTACAATGTGGGGTAAACCCTGGACAGGGTGCCAATCCATCACATGGCACACACACACATACATAAGCACACTCACACACTATGGGCAATTTAGGAACGCCAGTTGGACTAATCTGCATATCTTTGGACTGGAGGAGGAAACCCAATGGGGAAATTGCAAGCTTCTGCAGAGAACTGAACCCAAAACCTGGAGGGGCAAAGCAACAGTGCTAACCACTACGCTACCGTGCCGTCCATTTATTTATCTGTGCGTTCAAAATCATTATTAATGACAAAAACAAATTAACGAAAAAATACAAAATTGTAAGCACGGTATGCAAGTTCGCATTTATTTTGTACAATCATGAATTAAGCATGTTATAGAAGAACAGCTCACATACACACACGTCAAAAAAAAAAATAATAAATAAAAATGTAAAAAAAAAACAAAACAGTACATTAGAAATGTTTTTAGATTGAATAGCATATTTCATTTACTCAAGCTCATTGGTCCATGCACTGTGATTTGGACACACTTTTTTTTGGTGCATATAATATATTATAATAAATAAATAAATAAATAAATAATATGCGCTAAAAAGGTGTGTCCAAACTATATAATTTTATTATTACCTTTAAAAAAAAAAAAAAAAAAATTATTAAAATAAAATCCCTTCTTGAGCTAAACGGTTATTAATATTACTATATTTTATTTTTAGTTATGATCAGGCTAGTTCCTCTTGGTTTTCGATCATGCATCAGTCAGAACCCTATAATTATTGATATGAATTGTGTAAAAGTTGTGATATTGTGGTGAGCTTGTCTCTTACCTTGCGGTCCTTCATCTTCGAAGCCATCGTGTCTTTAGGGACGGAAATAAAAGCGGTTGCTGTTACAGCTCTCGCGCACAGCGGTGTATGTTCCCGTGTCAGACCGAAGGCGCGAGACTGAGTCGCGGGCTCTTTATAAAGCGGATTGTGCGCGCATGCATGGCCTCCCCGATCATTCTTCAGGGATTAAAGCTCTGATGGGGTTTTTTTTTTTTTTTTTTTCGGTTAATGTGCTCGCTTATAGGATCAGTTAAAGTGAAAGAGAGGCGGGGACCTGGGACTCTAAGGAGGGGCAAGTGCTGTTTTGTTAATCCACGTGGCTGTCACATGGACACGATACCCGCGAGCGCAGCCAGTGCGCGCGACCCAAACCAGCCTTCTTTCTTTCTTTCTTTCTTTCTTTTAGGCCGTGTTATAGGTATGGGCTCGTGTGATAGATACTAGACTCTTGTCTTTGTTTATTTAATTATTTTTTAAACGCGTCTACACGTGAGCACTTCGCTGGTGCGCGTTTTAGTGAGCGCGCGCGCGCTTTTGGTGCCATCGTGTCCCCCAGTGGTGCCCTAGTTCCTACACCCTGTTTCCTACAAAGTGCATAATGGGGGAAATCATTTGGACACTTGTTTAAGGTCTAATGCAATAATGCACAGTCCTTTAAGTAAACCTACCTTAGTGTGGGACGCTAAAGGACACGTCTGGTGCATTCACAGTAATAATATACAGCTTAAATAGTGCATCAGTTGTCTTTGTGGACATGGTATGTCCTCTAAATTATTTGAATATAATAATAATAATAAATATATTATTATCATTATTAATAATATTGAAAGTATATAAATATTAAAGTCTGTATATTAAAGGTTAAATAAATGCTCCCTCTACCACCACCATCATCAACTCAGGGTATAGCTGTACGTATGTATGTATAGATACATAATAAAGTTTTTTTCTTCTTAAATTATCATCAGCAGCACTCTTTCTTGCACCACCATCCACCACCATCATCATCATCATCGACAAAGAGTTCAATCAGGTTTTTTTCTTTCTTTTTTGTCTATGAGTGAGATTTTATGGTGCCACAAAACTGTTCAACCTTAAATCTACCATCCTGCATGTGGGAAAAACATTGGCACCCTTTTCACTTTTATGGGAACGAAAACCCTTTATACTTTCCATGTCTCTGATGATGTTGGCTCCCACGAGTGCATCTTTTCTATCCATCTATCTATCTATACGTGTACACAATTTATCCTTTACAGGAATTAGACCTACATACATACACTCTGTGTCCAGAAAGTCCATTAGAAGTTGTCACTAGAAAAAAAAGTTAATGTTCTTTGTAGTGTGCATCACTGTATTAAAGTGGTTTTCCCTGGATTGTCTTTGATGTCTATTCGATGTTCACACTCACAAGAATTGCAGGTGCATTTTGCTCATTGGAGTTTGAAACCTGAACCCTGAACCAGCTCAGTGACCGGGACACAATCACTTTGGGGCTCATGCACCCGGTCCCGTGCGTTAGTGAGATCCCGTGCTTTTGACCACTTGTGCCCTGTTTAACCTTTATTGGAGCCCTTTTTTGGAACAATTTTCTTTTTTTTTTTCATAAAGCTTGTCTCCTGTCACTGGAGTAATTAAGCAAAGCCTATAATAGGCTGTTCCGCCGTGTTGGACAGTAGACGCTGTTTTTTTTTTTTTTTTTGAGTGTCTCTGTGTCTCTCCTCCTCCTCCCTCTGCTGTGTTCACACGACTCGGTGACACGGAGATCTTTCACGCAAAGCGTGTGTTTTACACTCCCCAGCCTTGGCAGGTGTATACGGGGGGACCTCTTAGGCCTGGCATAGCCTCCAGACACATACACACACATGCATGCACACACACACACACACACTCTCCGGGCACGCCGCCTTTATATATTTTTTGCGCGCCCACAGCGCGCCACAGCGATGGTGATGCTGTTTTTTTCCACACCCACCACCTCTGGACGGCTCAATTTGTATCCTATTATCCTATAAGAAAATGTCTATTGAGCGGAATGAATGGTTGCACTGGGTGTAAATTTTAATAAAAAGAAGAGAGCGAGAGGGAAGAAGAATGCCGGAACGCAGCTGGCCCCCTGATCCTCCATCACCTGCGCGCCCCTATTCATTTGCCCTAATTTCGCTCAACTTAACCAACTTGGGACGGACTCATTCGGGCATTGTTTGCCAAGGGTGAAGCTTTCTGATCGAATTAACACCATGTTTTGATCCGGTAAATGTCATTAGAAGGGGAAAAAAGAGAAGAGAGGGAAAAAAACAACAGTCGCGTCCAGAAGGGGGTCTTTGGCGACGACGCGCAAAAGCGCACAAAAGGACTTCTCTCTTTTTTGTATCCCCATGTTGCCCAAGTTCGTGTCCGACAAAGGGCATTATTTTATACTTGAATACATTTCATACAACAATCGGCTGTTTGTTTTTCTCCAGCCATATTTTTTTTTCACACCGTGGGTTAAACAACGGGGGTGTATTGTGCTCGCCGCACTGTGCGCCCTCCAAAGCGCGTTTCTGCGCGTCTGCTTCCACTGCTGCTTTTAATCTCCTAAACACTGAGCTCGGTGTGTTTTGTGCCGTTTTGTGTGTGTGTGTTTTAATATATCACACAGTTTCTGGTTACGAACTATTAAAGTGTGTGTGGGGGTGGTGTTAAAAAACTACAAGAAATAAAAGATTGTTAAAAGAATAATAGCTCTTTGGAGAGCCTGATCTGCTGCGATTGAAGGAGAGAGAGAGAGAGAGAGAGACAGAGACAGAGGCACCAGTGAAGTAGACTAAAGCAGAAAATCCAATTAGTTCGATTATTTTTTTCCAGCACAAAAACATACACACTCGTATACATTCAGTGCTCCGAGGTGCCAAAACTTTTTGCGTTCATTTTGATTTTTTTTTTTTCACAAAGAGAAACGCACAATTTTTTTATTTTTTTTATTTTGTCTTAAAAATAATCGAATTAATTTGTCAATGCATTAAACGATCTTGTTGGTAAAATTTTAATTTAGACAAACAACGTTTAAACCGGGAGCAAAAACGCGGAGTTGTTACATTAAAACAGCTTTTTTTTTTTTTTTCCTTTCATGTTTGTTAAAAAAACGCGCAAAGTCTATTTATCTTCTTCTAAATTATTTGAAAAACTAGTTTTATAATTAATAAACTGTAGCAGCAAATAAATTAGTGATTTGCAATATATTTTTTTTCTTATTATAAATTGATTTTGGAAATATTTTGTTTTTGGCGTAATGTGTTATAATGTAACGTGCCCAAGAGGTTAGTTTAAATTTAGATTTTATACTGGGATTACAAACGCGGACTTTTTACATTAAACCGTTTTATGTTTTTCTTTCAAGTTTGTCATTTGATAAAAACAGTGCGCGACAAATCATCTAAAAGATTTGAAATCCTTCTAAATTATTTTTGAAAATCTCGTTTCGTTTTGTAATTAATGCACAACAGCAGCAGTAAACAAATTAGTGATAGTTTTCTGATTATCAATTTGTTTTGGAAATATTTAGTTTTCCTTTTTTGTGACATCACGACATAACGTCACAAGCCCAAGACGCACACGCATCATTTCTTATCTCATGTAGGTCGATAATAATAAGTTATACTATTTTTATTGCTTAAACATTTAAACCTACAATTTCTGAATAATTATTTGTTTCCAAACGACACGGTGCGTTAATTATCATATGGTTTATTTTTCAGAGTAAGGAGTGTGTGTAGAAGATTCATTCATTTCATCCATGGATTTCAGTTCTCCCCAAACCCCATGCACACTATACGCTCGATTATAATGCTTTTTGTGTGATTAATGCACTAAATCTAATGTAAATCTATCAGATCGACATTAATGCGTGGACATAATTCATGTTTTCGTGCTAAAAATGCAGTGCGTAAAACCGCAGGCGCAAAAAACAGTGCAGTGTCTGTGTGCAGAGTTTACTTTTGTTATTCACAGCCAGTGTGTGTGTGTGTGTGTGTGTGTGTGTTTAAATAAGTATAGCTTAGTATTAATGTGCATTATTGTTTACATCTCTAAGATTTAGAGCTTTTTATAATGCTATAAGTACATCTCCAGCATGATAACTGAAGTAAACTCTCGTTTTATTTTCTTTCAGGAAGATTCAGGAATTTTTGAAACACATGTGCTCCTGTTTCTTCACAAAGTCTAAACTGACTATAGATTTCCCCCCTTTAAAGAGCATTTCATTTCCTTACTTATCACTTTCAAACTTCACTCTTCAAATGGTGATGAAGGGAGAAAATGATTATGATGGTGGATGGGATGTTGACGGTGGTGGTGCTGCTGCTGCTGATGAAGGTGATGGTTGTGGTGATGATGATGGTGACAAAGATGATGGCGATGGAGATGATGGCAGTGGAGGTGATGATGATGATGATGATGATGATGATGATGATGAATGTGCTTTTGCTGTAATGATGATTATGATGATGAAGGTGATGGTGATGATGATGGAGGAGATGATGATGATGATAATGATGATGATGATGATGGAGGTGTTGATGATGATGATGGAGCATCCACAAGCGGTGGATGCGATGGTAGTCATGATGGAGTTGATGATGATGATGATGATGAAGGTGGTGGTGCTGTGATGATGGAGTTGATAGTGATGATAATGGTGGAGGTGATGGTGGTGATGTGACTGCAGATCAATCCCTGCTATCCATTATCACCCAATGGGATGGGTTCCCTGTTGAGTCTGGTTCCTCTCAAGGTTTCTTCTCTGGGAGTTTCTCCCTCAGCACCGTCACCCTTGGCTTGTTCATCAGGGACAATCTGATCATTCTGATTCATACATATTTCTTGACATTTTACAAACTATATGAAATTATTTTTCATTAAAATCACTTTTCATTATTTTTATGAAAAGAATTTGGCCTCACCGTCCAATGACATTGTATCCAAATCCAAATACTTCAATATGGAGTCGATCCCCCTTTAGCAGCTGTAACAGCTTCCACTCTTCTTGGAAGGCCGTCCACAAAATGTTGTAATGTTTCTGTGGGAATTCATGTCCATTCATTCTGTGGAGCATTTATGAGGTCAGACACTGATGTTGGATGAGAAGGCGTGGCTCACAATCACCGTTCCGGTTCATCCCAAAGGTGCTCGATGGGGTTGAGGTCAGGAATCTGTGTTCGGGCCAGTCAAGTTCTTCCACACCGATATCATCAAACCATGTCTTTATAGTCGTTGCTTTGTGCACCGGGACAAAGTCATGTAGGAATAGAAAAGCGGAGCATTGTCCAAGATGTCTTGCTTTGCTGAAACATTAAGATTGTCCTTCACTGGGGATAAGGGCCTGATTGAAACACCTGAATTCAATAATTAACAGGTTTGGTAAAACACATAAAATGCTATATAAATAAAACTGAATTGAATTAAATGATGATACAGTTCCATTAATACAGTTTGTTTCTCCTAAAATTATCAGTATTTAACTCAAAAACATTTTTTAAAATTATTTCCAATAATAATAATTTCAGCAACATGTGATTACAAGCGGCATTGCTTAAATAAACAAATTTATGTCTATTTATTAATTATCACTATATACAAAAATCTTCATTTGTTACTTTAACATTAAAGTATTAGAGCTTCAGACACAAATTAAACAATAGTAACTTACAATTTTTATGCTGTAAATAAAATGCCTTTTTGCACATATAATATTTCCCTTAGTTGTTCCGCTCAGTGGAGTGATCGTTTCCATGGTGATTTTCTTTAAGCTCCAATCAGAACCCGAGATCTGTCCCGAACACAATTAGGATTTTAAGCCTTGAGTTAACATGCAGCACAGATCAACATGATATTGCTCAAATTATTAATAAATTCATTCATATTACGTTTCCATGTTTATTTCTTTACTTGTCAGGGCACTCTTTTACTTGCTACCTTAATAACTTCTTTTAGAATTTTAGCCAAGGTAAAAAAATAAATAAATAAATAAAACAAAATAAAATAAAATAAAATAAAAATAATAATAAATAAAATAAAATAAATAATAATCATCATCATTATTATTAAAGGTAATAAAATTTAATGTTAGAGCGCCATCGTGTGGCGAATAATAAGAACATCAGCACCAAAAACGATAAAAGTTCTTAAATAGAATTATTTAACCACACCAAACTCATTTATTTGAATTTACTGATCACACCCAATTCTTTTTAATATTTACAGACACAATTCTTTATTTAAATGTATTACTTTCCAGCTGAAGTAAGACTTTCATTTTCAATTTCAAACAGAAGTGCTAAAATGTTATGCAGCGTTTCAATATTTCAATTCAATTCAATTTTATTTGTAGAGCACTATTAACAGTTGTCATTGTCGCAAAGCAGCTTTACACAATCAAAAGAAAATGGGT
>JAOVVA010000034.1:11487569-11499783 GCA_028565275.1 Leiocassis micropogon
GTTATTTCAGCCAAAGTGAAAATATGAACTAATCCCAGTAAAAATATTCACTTTATCTTTTCTAATTAATATCTATTACTGTTCATAACATCGCTTTTACTCAACGTGTTAATTTTAGCGCATTACACTGGGCTCTCAGTTCAGGTATTTTACACGCACTGATGCGGATGTTTTATCTCATAGTGGCACTTCACATCACTGCTTTTTATTAGCACCACGGTTTTTGGAACATATGAAACAAAATGGTTTTAAACTTCCCTCAGGAAGGATAAACACACATTGATCTGTACATACACCTTTGAAGGTTAAGTTTCCATAGCCTACTTTCCTTTTTTTGGAGTAAGCTATGCTGTGTCGCGCTTTCATTTGTGTTTCTTGAGGATTTGGGTGCTTTGTCTGTGCATTAAAGGCCGTTACTCTGTCTATAGACTGTAAACTATCGCGTTGATTGGCTCTGTTGAGTGACGTGTATAGCCACGCCCACCTCGAGGGAAAAAAAAACGCTAAATTGGAAGAAAAAAGTGCTAGATGCTGTAACATGATCCAGCACATAACTGCTCATAACTTCACTTCTACTCAGTATTTAGAATTCATTTATGGCACGCGTTTAACTTCAGGCAGATACCTAAGCACTGGCAAAGTTTCATTCAATTCTGTCCAGACAGTTTGGTGTGATGCTGTGACAAATTCTGGCTAGACAGACAGACATACAGACAGGCCTACAAACATTCAGACAGAAAATTGTCTGGGTCTGGTTTCTGGTCTTCCAATGTATGAAATTCATTAAAAGAGCGAGTTCTGACCAAAGTATAGACAAAACCATTCTTTTATTTATATAGATGCTGGTGGTAGTCATGCATTCTGATGACTAGTCTCACACACACACACACACACACACACACACACTGAAGATGAGTCATGACTGAGGTTCACTTCTGCTTCTGTGCTGCAGGAAGCATAGCATAAGTTAAGGCCTTGGATTGGTCTGAATGTTAGATGGAGTCAGGAATGTCCGGAGTTTGGTGTAATTGCTTTGAGGTTTGGGATGAAGGGAGTGTATGAAAGTATAAGACTACCTGTCGTAATAAAGAAATAGCTGGATGGGGGGAAAAAAATCAAATAAACCCCTATTAGCTAAGACCTATTTTTCATTCAAGGTTAGTTGCTGTACTGAAGTAACAGAAAAGTCCATGTCAACTAAAATCGTTCTGTAAATATCTCCCTCATAATGATGTTCTATCATTAAATTTTAAAGCTGCCTTCTTGAACAACTTCTTTCTTCATTAAAAAAATGCTTTCACTGGATTGTACGACATTGTTGCACCATATTTAAATATATATATATACTGGATATAACTTAAAAACAGATCCTAAATACGAGTATATCTTCATATCCAATAGCATTTTTACAAAACCGTTCTGTTCACCGCTAGCTGGATGAGAAACCCTAGAGCTGCTGGTGATGGACTTCCGAGCAGAACTGATCAGGAATTTCATCCGGTGACTGTCAGCACCTTTAATCAGATTAGTCACATCTGTCTGCAGCTGGCACACAGTCCAAATCCTCTGCAGTAGATCCTTTTTCTGGCAAACGTCAACGCACCGGATCTGTGTTCAGTCCTAATGCTTAAAAGCCATGAAAGCAGGCTGTGTTAACAGTTTGGATTTGTTGTAATTCATCTTGAAGTACTCGGTGGATATTAGTGGGCGTGCATATACATGTTATAAGAGCTTATGGATGTGTTTACGTCTGCAGTGCAGGATGCATCACAGGATTGTCTGGATGAGGTTTTTGCTCTAGAGTTTCTTTTATCTCTCTTACAGCAAGTACTGGCAAGATTTAGAGATTTTTTTTGGCTCACATTTTCCATTTCTTAGCAACTGTTGAAGCTGTACAGTAGGTCGACCCATTTTAACTCATTTACTATTTATTGTTCATTTAGGTAGCATTTTTAAAAATTAAGAATATTCTAAACAAAATTTGCATGAATGGAAATTATGATTGAAAAGACAGTTGTTTTTTTTCTGGTTCATATGCAATGCAAAAAATGTACATGCATTTTTTTATAAAGCAAAATTAATCCAGATTGCTATGAATCGAGGTTTAATATTGCATTAACATTCACAAATATATTGATTCAAACATGTAGATTAAGTGGAAAAAGGATCTGATTCACATGAATCGAAACATAATGCGCTGTATAATATAAGTTTTTACTAGAATTAGAGCTCCAAAGTTGGCTTAAATGGCAGACCTCTGCAACACAGTGAATCCTCAATGTGATGGAATCAATTTTGAAGCTCATTAAGAGCACTTTTTAATGGTTATAACACGTATAACATGTGCCATTAATTGGGCCCAAGTCAAGCTCTATACACCAGTCAGCTATAACGTTAAAAACATTAACATTACAACCACCTAGGCAGCTTTAGCCCCTCATGGCATGACTCCTTTAAGACTTCTTGGAGTGTGCTGTGGTATCTGGCACCAGGAAGTTGGTAGCAGGTCCTTTGGGTGGTGTGGGTTGCAGGATGGAGCCTCTCTGGATCGGATTTGTTTGTCTGGTGCATCCCATAGTTAATGTTTTATTGGATTGGGATCTGGGGAACATCTGGCTTTTGATGATAATGCATTGGCTCTTCTGTTGAATCGGATCAGACGGACTGGCCTTCGCCCCTTGTGGGCATACTGATATATAATTGGTGGTCAGTTGTCGTTCAGTTCACCTGCCAGTGGTCATACTGGTATGGCTGATGGTGCTGTGATATTGATGCTCAATTAACCAATCAGAAATGAGTATCTTGAGGATGCTTGCCTCGTCCAATTTAATGACAAAGTTTCTGATTCTCAGGATACAGTTTTCTTCTGCTGAGGACTAGGCTGTTCAGGAAGCCCTGGAGTCCAGGTGGATGTTTTTCTCGTGTGGGAAAGTGTTAGTGTGGGGCAAAAGTACTGAATGAGAGAGGGAAAGAAAGACAGAGCGAGAAGATAGGATCATTATTCATAGAGAGAGAAGAGGAAATGTATACTCTCATGCTTTTGTGTCTGTTTGACTGTACCGTCTCGGATTACAGTGACTTAGGTTTATGTTCTCATTTTTACTCACCACACAGGTTTCAGGATTTACATTCACCATGCCTTAGTGCTTTAAGACGTTTTGTTGTACTATTTCATATTTAGCCTGTAACTGTAGCTGTTTTACCCAAATTTGTGTAACCCATAGTTACTGATCCTATCCGTTTCCCCAATTCGCACCCCGGGATACGCCATATACTATATATCCATTTAATCCAATTTATTACTTTAATATTTACATAGTGTGTCTTCTACTTGCTGATTTACATTAGAATACGAATTCTATTTTTTTTTACAATAATTGTTGAATTTTAGTCTGCATTTTAGCAATTTGTTAATTTTTTTTCTTTTTTTGTGATTTAAAAGTTATTCATCATTTTTATAGGACAGTTAACTTGTTTTAAATGGCATCCATTAAGCAAAATTCACTTTCAGTCAAGTTAGATAAGAACTTATTTGCATAAAACACTGAAATGGCATGTTTGGGGGAGGAGTGAACTGAAGGGTTATGAGTTATGAAAAGATGCGTTATCTGAGGGGTAGACTTGTGTTAACCTGTTAGAGGAAATAGTCAAATATGGGACCTTTAAAGTCAGAGTATGTACATGAGTTAATGAACGTACAGTACCACTTTGAAACACACACACACACACACACACACACAAATATATGCATGGCCATCATCCCAGAACATGTCCTAGATTCTTCCATTTACTAGTCATGTGTCTTTTCAGTTCTGTGGTTAATCTCCAACATGTCTTTTGTGTTATTAAAGGATGAATTATTTTTATAATGTTGATAAACGGAAAAAAAAAACTACAGCTAAAACTATAGCAATTTCTTTACTGATGTGCATCTAGCTAGCAACTAAAACCTATAACTAGGGTAAATTAGCTAAACCTAAATGCTGTTGTTGTTGGTCTTTCGACTTGCTCCCGGCAAGGGGTCGCCATAGCTGTCCATCCACTCCGCCGACAAACTTGGCGCAGGTTTTACACCGGATGCCCTTCCTGACGTAACTCTCCCTTTTTATCCAGGCTTGGGACCGGCACTGCATCCAGCGGCTGGGGTTTGGGCGCTGGCTAGGAATCGAACCCGGGCCTTCCGCATGGCAAAATATTATAAAAAGGCAGTAAACAGTAATTACTGAAATAAAGTAAATAATTGGTGTTATTTAAAAAAAAAGCTAGTCTGAAGTACAATTTGTACAGCTTTAAAGGAAAAACTAGAGGGTACCCGTGGCTCTGTCCGTGTGCAGATCCTGATGTCTGCATGCTAGCATTAGTGTTACTTGCGAATGGGGTGTGCGGTCAATGTTTCACTGCTCCAAAGTTTCCGCAGCTGATTTGGGGTTTCTAAACAACTAGCTTTAACAACAACTGGATAAAAACTTATAATAACTGTCTCAGGCGTTCCTCGCCGAATGTAACAGTAGGCAGCGGCGTCTGTGGGGAAAACGCGACTCCCGTGGTTGGCGGTGGGCAGTGACGGTGTGCTTGCGCAGGTAGTTTCCACGTCGCGGGCATGTCACAGATGTGTTCGTAACAGCAGTCAGTATCTTCATCAACCTTCCGTGAGAGTGTCACAGGTGTTGTAACAGTAGCGAGGACTGAGCTCATAGCGACTGAACCCCCGGATCAGACTACACCGTGTGTACAGCGACGGTGGTAGTGGTAGCGGGCAGCAGGTAGTGAGTTGGCCGAACACTTTATTTGCAGGTAATGGTAACATACAGACGTCAAGATCTAGACGGAGGCGGAGCCGCGGGTCCCTTCTAATAGTGCTATAGTTATATCAAGGAGATAACGTTGTTGTATTAATGTAAAACCTTTAAATATTAAATATTGTCTCTGGTAAAAATGCAAATATTGAATAAAATTAGGTGTGACATGAGGCTAGCATGCAGTTGCTTAACATTCACTGTGTAAATATATGTAGCGATTTAGCTAGTTAGATCAAGTCTAGGGTTCTTAAGGGACACTGGTTAGCCATGTGGGTTAAGCTAAATGCTGAACAGTTTCTTCTTATGTAAATATTAATCAAGAGGATTAGAATGGGATTAGCAAGTTTTACCTCAGAAAACTTACAGTCCTGTTAAATCTCACATAAGACTTTGCATGACTAGGTCTGTTGTGTGTGTGTGTGTAAACAATAAGCCTCCCTCTCTAGCCTTTAGCAACAACAGCTTTTGTGATCCTGTTACAGGGGATTTCCTTGTAAATTTGTGGCTAGTTTTATTTCCTTAATTTAACAACCCTTGTTTTTCCCTCACACACACACACACACACACACACACACACACACGTTCTCTCAGTGAATTGTTACCTATAAAAGAAATGCTGCACGTTAGCTAGGTAATAACTAGAAATGCTAATTCTTAGCTAGTTTAATGTCGCCTGGAGGTCTTTTTTTTTAATACATTCCTCTCAGGTTTGCTGAGAAAAGACTTTTAAAGACAATTAAAATGCCTTATCACAGTGCTGCTAACACATGCGTGCAGAACACGGCTACTCAATTTTGCTTATTAAAATTTTAATGTATTTGTGATCTCTGTCGTTAGAGCTGACAAGCTGGCCGCCATGTTGTGTGGCGTCATTAAGAGAGCAGGGTTACAAATTTAAAAGAGAACAGACGGTTTGTGGGATAAAAGTAAAAGACATGGTATGTTTTGATGGTTTCTGAAAGATAATTGCAATTTTTTTTTTTTTTTTTTTTTTAGAAATGTGAAAATTCTGACAAATAGTGGGGGAAAAAAAACTATTTCCTGATTTGATTAGAATCATATGTTTGTGTAACAGATTTAGTGCCATTGAGCAAAGTGGGGACCAACCAGGAGCACGCGTTACAGTACATGTGATAGTATAAGTAGAACTGTTTGAATAAAAACATTATGCAATTCATTCGATCAATCAATCGATCGATTGAACTGTGTAATAGATTTATTCGCACAGTTCTACTTATACTATCTAATGCTCCTGGTTGGTCCTCACTTTGCTCGTCAGCACTCGGTCTGTTAGAACTGTTGCACAAGATACAACCCACGTCCATCTTCTGCAAAATATTCGCAACATGACCAAACTTCTGTGGCTTCTGTTGAAATAATGAAGACAGAACGACACATGTGCACGCACACACACACACACACACACACACACACACAGACTCTGTCTCGAACTGAAGTCACATGGTGTGGGTTGCTAACCGAGTTTCCGGCACATTGAGAATGTGTGCCTTCTATTATGTGTGTGTCTGGTGTTCAGTTCGTCTGATGAGTTGAAGGTCACAATGACGCACTGAACTTCACACAACTTTCTGCTCTGCTTTTATTTATATAAACACAATTGGAGTATAATATGGGTCAGCTTTGTGTGTGTGTGTGTGTGTGTGTGTGTGTGTGAGTGAAATGGGGAAGTGTTAAAAAACATCCTGCTTGTTGAATCCCTGGCTCATGCTGCTCTACACACACACACACACACACACACACACACACACACACAAACTTTGATGCAAACTGAGGTCACATGGCATGGGTTGCTAACTGCGTTTCCGGCATATGGAGAATGTGTTCCTTTTATTCTGTGTGTATGTGTGTGTGTGTGTGTGTGTGTGTATGTGTGTGTGAACGTGGTATTGTGTGTTGAGTGGTAGGTCAACATCACACACTCCACTCCGGCTGCATTGACCCACACAACTATCAGCTCCAACTCGTTCTGCTGGTATTTATCAAACACAATCGAGCTTTAATGTGGCTCAGCGATATGTGTGTGTGTGTGTGTGTGTGTGTGCGTATATAGAATAGGGAAGTGATAAAAAGGATCCTGCCTGTTAAATGCCAGGATCACGATGACACACACACACTTGTTCAGGGTTTATATTGCTCTGCTGTAACACACTTAGATTAAACCAGGGGACAGGCGAAAGACAGCGCGGTGGTGTCCCTATGAGGCAGTGGTAAGTGTACATGTGTGTTTGTACGTGCCAATTGGAGG
Organism: Leiocassis micropogon; assembly: GCA_028565275.1. Classification (NCBI taxonomy): domain Eukaryota; kingdom Metazoa; phylum Chordata; class Actinopteri; order Siluriformes; family Bagridae; genus Leiocassis; species Leiocassis micropogon. The sequence goes on from JAOVVA010000034.1 coordinate 11,494,635, forward strand.
GTGTTGCGTTCTATTCTTAGTCATTTAGAAACGCTTCTAAGCGTCCTACGCGCTAACACTGACTACTGTGGTTTAAATTTCACACTACGTCAACGGACACACACTTCTGTTAAGCACCGCCTTTATTCTGTGTGTGTCACCTCTCTCTCTCCTTGTCTCTGTGTGTGTGTGTGTGTGTGTGCGATTCATCTCTGTGAGTATGGTGATTCAGTTTTTGGGTGTGTGTTTGGATTTACAGTTGTGGATCACTGTATATATATATATATATATATATATATATATATCACTTTATATATATATATATATATATATATATATATATACAAAGCTATGTAGGCAGACTAAAACAGCAGACTAGCGGGCATGACATTCAGGGATACAGCTAGGTGTGTGTGTGTGTGTCTTTGGAAACGGAGGGTGTGTCTTTGAGTCTGATAGGTGGGTGTGTCTTTGAGCTCGACACATGGGTGTGGTTGACCTAGCTAACGTGAGCATAAACGAATGCCAGTGACTTCCGTCTTGTACATGCGTGTACTGACGCGAAGGCACACCCACTCTTGCATGTTTCTTTTTAAATGAATGCCCTCTGAGATATGACTTCTGTAACTTGTGATGTGACCCTGCTGCTATATTCAGCTGAGTCACGAGTCTGAGTCTGCAGGTGCGGAGACTATTTTGGGTTTTTTTAAGGACAGGGTGACTGGAGAGAGACTGAGAGCGTCTGTGTCTGTTTGTGTGTGTGTGTGTTTGTGTGTTTGCAGGATTGTGGTTATACGTATATACAAATATATTCAGTGTAAACTTTCACTGGAACTTAAAGTAAGGACGGGATACGCCTCTTGTCCACGCCCACTTCAATATGACTGACAGCTGCAGAAGCCATCTCCTTAGTTGAAGTTTGATGTGAAGTCATTGTTTATTCAGGTTTCCTGTCTCACCAAATCTTTTTTTTTTCTCTCTGCACAGACTTTTGCGCGTGTTTTTGACTGAGGAGCGCCTCTCGGTGGCCAAGCCATGCAGATGCAGGATCTGATTTGGCAGTTCCGCGTGCCCGAACTGGGTGACTTCAGGCAATATGTGCGTAGTCTGCCTACTAACACTCTAATGGGCATGGGTGCGTTCGCCGCCATCACCACCTACTGGCTCGCCACCCGACCGCGAGCCCTGAAGCCCCCCTGCGACCTCGCCATGCAGTCTGTGGAGATCGAGGTAAACAGTACGTCTTGCGGTGTTTGGCGTCGGTCTGACGCAACCGTTGATTGTACGAGTCCAGAATCTCTTCCCACTTCTTTACACATTCCATTTGCTACAACGACCTGAACACTGATTCCTTATAATAACAGAAAGAGAAGGAGATGTGCTCAGCCTGGTCGGTTGCCATAGCGACAGCCTTGGCAACCTCATCCAATCTGAATATACAAGAAAGAGAGAAAAGCTCAGGCCATCGTCCTTCTCCTTCTGTGTCTTCAACTCTGTCTCTGTATTTGTGACACTCTGTCCCCTTTCATGTCCCACTTCCAATCAGTTCTTCTTTTTCTGGACATAATTTAGAAACACCATTAAGTCAAATCCCTGTTAGACAAGTATGAGTACGACCTGAGCCTTGGGTTTATTGCTGTTTGTATATTGCTGGTTGTTAATCATTAATCAATTCATACGTATTTACATAAATCAATTACATAATCAGTACATACGTATTTACTAAATGATGAAGTTTTGCATCATATTTTTCCGTAGCTCACATAGCTATTAACTTGTACACCAAAAAAAGAGCACACTTCCTAATTTTTATGAATACTAGCCCCGCCCCTATATCTCGTCGCTACATTTGCCATGTTTTTTCAGGGTGGTGAACACGTTCGCCGCTCCACCCTCCTGGACAGCGACAGGTTGATGACGCACTTCTACGATGACGCACGGACCATGTACGAGGTGTTCCTGCGTGGAATCCGGGTGTCCAGTAAGTGTCCTAAATAGACAGTTTTCCCTAATCTCCTTGCTTGTCAGTTGAGGTGTTGATGTTGAGCACTATTTGTCTTTTTCCTGCTCAGATAATGGTCCTTGCTTGGGATCAAGAAGAGCTAAGCAGCCATATGAATGGCTCTCGTACAAAGAGGTAAGATGTCCTAGGTTAATCCTGGTGCCCAAACCTCATCACATTGTAACCAGGCTACAAAACCTGCACCAATCATCCCACTCCACCAGTTTGCCCCTCATAAATAAACAGTGTAACGAGTTTCAGCTGTTTTGCACTATGGAAACCTCTGTCTATCATTGTAGAAGCGTTTTTTATTATAATCTGTGTTTGTGCGTGTTTGTAGGTCGCATTAAGAGCTGAGATGATTGGCTCGGCGTTGCTCCACAGAGGTCACAGTAAAGCAGGAGACAAATACATTGGTATCTTCTCCCAGAACAGACCTGAGGTACACCTGATCCAATATATCTGTTCTAACAGTATTATGTATTTTGTGTGTCGATTTTTTTGTGGGATAAACAGACTGCTCCGAAAGTACTGGGACGTCAAGGCCAGTTCTTGAGATTTTGCCATACACCGAAGACGATTGGGATTGAGATCCAAAGAGGACTTTGTCACGAAAGATCAGAATTCAGCCATTCATTTCCCGATGCTCACATTAGGAAACCTGAAGCGATACATTTTTCGACCTAAACTCTGTTGGTGAGCAAAAGTATTGGAAGACATAGCGTTAGCATAAATAATATTTGGTTGCCTCTTGAGGTGTGGCCTCAATGTATCTGGTCTCCAATCTTCTAATCACCAACTATATAATCCAGTGATTGGGATTTGGACCGAGTGTTGTTTTGAGGTTTTTCTTTACAGCTCTTACAGCGTTTCTGGTCTTCTCCTGACAGCTGAACTGTTAGATGAAGAACCAAGAACTCAAACCCAGGGCTTAAAGGGCAAGAAACATTCTGTGCTGTTAATCACCAGGTTAACAAGTATCACCGTCAAGTCGTGTTCCAATATTTTTGATCACCAGAAAAATGGATGTATTTTTTAAGGCGTTATGTTCTAATATGTTCACCTATCAGGAAAGGAAGATGGAACTCTGACCAATCATCTCACTTAAACAACAGAACTGACCTTGCCGTTCCAATACTTTTAAACAGGCGAATCATGTTTGTAATTATGTGGTTTCAGTGGACTATATCGGAGCTGGCCTGCTACACGTACTCACTGGTGGCTGTTCCGCTGTACGACACACTGGGCAAAGATGCTATCAGCTACATCATAGACAAAGGTAAGACCACACACATTCTCGGCCTGTCAAGACAAACCCATGCATCATCATTTTCCTGGTTTGGTTTTGAGTTAAAAAGCACAGAGCATGCGATTAGCCGCGTCTCTGTCTGGTCCGTCTTGCTTATGATCAATCTCATTTTCTCCAGCTGAGATCTCGACGGTGATCTGTGACGTGGTGGAGAAGGTGCACACGCTGCTGGAGTGTGTGTCGGGTCGAAAGCACAGCATCAGGACCATCGTACTGATAGAGGACATGGACAGTGAGCTCACTTCACAAGCAGAAAAGGAGGGCATCCAGGTCATCAGCCTGAGGATACTGGAGGTGAACACAAACACATGCACATGCACTCATACATGCGTTAATACATGCGTTACTTCATACTGTAAGACGTACTGCAACCGTATACCAATGATTTCAGCTGAACTGAATGTGTCTTTTGCAGGCTCTCGGCAAAGCCAATCACAGACGCCCTGTGGTGAGCAGATTAAGATATTTATTGCTCGATTCCGAACAAATCATAATAACCCGACATGAATAATAACTTGAATCGAGCTGCTATTAATGGTTGCTTTGCTTTCTTGTGTTCGATTTACCTTAGCCTCCTGAACCTGAGGACCTCGCGCTGATCTGCTTCACTAGTGGAACCACAGGTGTGTGTGTGTGTGCGTGTGTGTGTGTGAGAGAGACAGTGTATACTGTATACTGTATCTTTGTTATCACAGATTAGTACTGCTTTATTGGTTCTATTGTTTTTTTATTCCTTTGCTAGGGAATCCAAAAGGCGCTTTACTCACCCACGGCAACGTCATCTCCAACTGCGCTGCCTTCATCCGCATCACCCAGGTAAAGCCAGTCTTCTCTAATTCCGAGCTCGCGTCAGGATGCGAGCTTTACAGCCACTTGGAATTCATTAGCATGTTTTAACACTTCGAAACGGATGAATCAAACAGGAACATGTGGCATTTTTGCACTTCATCTCTAACCATTTCATGCTCGGATATATTAATAGTGATAATTTTCCCAAATCAAAACTGTGGGTCTGAGGGACGCGCATACTTTAAACTATGGATTTTTTTTGTTGCATTGATCACCAATGAATATATGTGTGTTAATATTCTTGACCTGTGATGAAAAAGCCAGCAGTGAGTTGCAGAGACAGCAAAAGCAGTTCTATACATATACTGTTTTTTGAGGAATATACAGGGTCCACGACATATGAATTTGATTTAAAATTTTGCAAGAAATTTTAAACGGCATACAAAGTATTTTCAATTGCGTGTACGTCTGGGAGCCATTCAAAACTTGTTTGCATCAGTGGTGAAAACCAGGCGGAGTGAGCTTGCAAATTTTAAGATTTTTTTTTTTTTGCTGGCTTTTTTATTTTATTTTTGCAGTTTGTGCAAGATTTAGTGAAGACATAGCACCATGGGTCCTGAGAACGTTAGCAAGGACAGTATTTAAAGAATTATGAAGAGATTGTTCGCTTATTTGTCAGGTTGCGATTTCTTTTTTTGGTAACCGAGGAAGTAAACAAGAACAAATCCTTTGTACGGAGCGATTTCATTTGCTGAAGACTGCGAGATTGACCAATCAAAAACATACAACATACAAAGCTACATTTCATCAACCTAAAACCATCAACACCACAACCTACTGGTGTAACTTTAGTTTTTTTTTTGTTTTTTTCGCGTTCGCATTCGCACTTTTTGCGTGAATCACTGCGTTACATGGATTCCTTTTTTTTTTTTTTTTTAAATAAATTTAGTCCTGTCCAATACTTTTTCCACGATTTTCTCCCCAATCTAGTCGTGTAGCCAATTCCTCCCCATCACTAGGGGGCTCCCACATTAAGGCTACTACTACCACTCAGTCGGGAGGGCGAAGAC
>JAOVVA010000034.1:11499883-11512211 GCA_028565275.1 Leiocassis micropogon
ATCACCCGGGGTTCGAACCAGCGCTCCCCGGATGATAGGGCGAGCGCTTTACCACTGCGCCACTCGGAGGCCCACATGGATTCCTTTTAGAAGAAATTCACTCGTCCCTTGTGTGCTTTGGGTTTTTGCCACAAACTGTTAACACGACATCGACGTTGAAAAGAGTCTCATCTTTTATCTCTCATCAGGATGGACAAATCAAGATCGTAGGTCTATTTCTACACGTAATTACATTCTGTCAGAAGCTGAATATTAATAAACATTTGTGTACACTTGCTTAAGAGGTTTATGTCTGGGTTATTGTCATTAAGTCGTCTCATAACGATGTATTTACTTGTACAAGTTTAATAAAAGAACGTCATTCAAGTTTATTAACATTTACAAAACCTGTTCACTTTATATTGTTTGCTGGCTACCGTAGGATAGCGTCGTTGTTCAAGTTCAAAATTAAAGACGGCACACATGAAAACATTTATCTAGCCTCATTTCCTTTTTTATTCTCTATCTACTTCCTTTCCTGCTGCGTTTTGTGTGTGTGTGTGTGTGTGTGTGTGTGTGTGTAGGAAAAGATAAAGATGAATCGTCATGACATTATCATCTCCTTCTTGCCTCTTGCTCACACGTTTGAGAGAGTGATGGAGGTACAGTGGGATTTACCCTGCATGTGTGTGTGTGTGTGTGTGTGTGTGTGTGTGTGTGTTTTTTTTTTTACAGATACACTGCATGCTCAACCACACTGACATCCACATATCTTATCTTCCCCTCGCTCACATGTTTGAGAGGGTGGTAGAGGTACGTATATCACTGTTTTAAACATACTGTACATATATAAATAAACACTTTGATCGACCACATATTTAATAACATTTTTGAAATGAAAAGAAAAAGCCAATGATGAGAAAACACAGCACAGAGCCATTAGACAGATTTCAGGAGGAGGAAAAAAAATGTCATGCTAGACAGGTAGGAATTCTGGACCATGAGCATAAACTAGCTTAGCTAAAAGCTAGCTAGTGCCTCAGTTATGAACAATGAAACAAAAAAAAAAAAAGCAATTTAATATTACCAGTTATGTTGGTAATATTAATATTTTCCTCAGTTGTCACTAATAAACAGTTGTATATGCCAAAATGACAACTGTAAGTAGAGTTAGCTAATCAGAGTTAGCATTTTAAAGTTAGCAACACACTGTGATATCTGGATGGAAAAAGCTAGCGAGTCTGTCTTTTATATTAACACTATAAATACAGACTGGCAGTGAAAACAGGACAGAAATGTTATATTTTTCAAAGAATATACTAATAAAGTTTCTCTCAGAGTCAGAAGGAAAGAAAAGGGGTCTGTGTGTGACATTTTTAACATTTAGCATTTGCTACTAATCAAACTTGTTAGTGCTGCTTTTAATAAAAAACAACATGAAGGGTATTAAAGGTTTAATGAAATAAAGGTAGAGCTGGTACCTGGCTAGTCTTAAAAAAAAAACGAAAATAGATACAAAAATGTCTGTATAGCTACATTTTCCTCATATATGATGGTACGTTATTTAACAAAACAAAAAAGATCTACTTAATTGAAGAACTGAAAACTTCTGGCACGTCAGAACTGCTAGTATGATTGCTGTGTTTTGTTTCCTAACAGAATTGTGAATTAATTTTCCCGCATGCAGATTTGTGCCGTCGCGCACCGCTAACTTTGCTAATTCCGATTGGTGTATAGATTGTGATCCTCGTGCACGGAGCGAGGATCGGTTACTTTCAGGGCGACATCCGGATGCTGATGGACGATCTGAAGACGCTGAAACCGACCATTTTCCCCGTCGTACCCCGACTCCTCAACCGCATGTTCGACAAGGTGAGGACGCGCTCCGACGTTACAACTCCATCGTAAATCACGTCCGTACTCCTCCGTTTGAGCGTATTTGGTTTTGATACGTCGAATACTGTGTCTCAAAACAGTGAGCTGTTTGTACTGTATGTTTTTATGTAGTATAACTCGTTTAATTGTGAGAAGTTCTGCTGTTTCTTTTGTCGCCATTAAAAGGCATTTCTAACTTAACTCTTGCTAAGTTTTTGAACCGAGCCTCATTTTCGTTGGATTTGTAAATGGGATATTTAGTCGAGCGCAGCATTTTAAAAAGTATTTGCGATGTATTTAGAAATATTAGCACACCGAAAACAAATTTGGTTAAAGAAAACAAGGAGAAAAATGTAAACACGCAGACTGTGTGCTAAGGATTATGGGTATGCTTGATGTGTGGTTGATGATGATGTACTGCAGATGTTATGAAATCACACACACACACACACACGCACAATTTCTCTGAATGTGTTTCTCGTCGTGTTCAGATCTTCGGGCAGGCGAACACGCCGCTGAAACGCTGGCTGCTCGACTTCGCCACCAGGAGGAAAGAGTCGGAACTGCGCAGCGGCGTGGTGAGGAAGGACAGCATGTGGGACAAACTCATCTTCAACAAAGTGCAGGTAGGTCAAGGAACAGTGAAACTGAAAGCTAAAAACAGGGCAGTTCTAAAGCGAATCAGGACGTGGACGACTGTAATAATGCTGCATCAGTGATGTAATGCGCTGTAGATGAATGTGGATTTGCTCTGCTGTAGATCAATCATAAATCCCTTTGCGACTCATACATCATACGTATTGCACAAAATACTTATTTTCTGAATTTAATGCAGATGTGATGTATTCAGGTAGATACCGTTAACCATGGTTGTTGTGTGTAGGTGAGCCTGGGTGGGCGTGTGAGGCTGATGATCACCGGCGCCGCGCCCGTTTCCCCTACAGTGCTGACGTTCCTGCGGGCTGCCCTCGGCTGCCAGGTGAACTATCGCACCTACGTCGTTCTATCACCTGACTTTTTTTTTTCCGACGGGTTGCTGTTCATGTACCATTTTAAAGAGTGTGTTCTATGTGACAGTTTTATGAAGGTTATGGACAGACCGAGTGCACTGCTGGATGTTCCATGTCTCTGCCAGGAGACTGGACGGCAGGTAACACTACTGTACCTCACACATATATAAAGTAAAGACATATAGTATGTGTACACAAACCTGCTATGGTGTGTGTGTGTGTGTTTTAGGTCACGTGGGACCTCCTTTACCGTGTAATTATATTAAACTGATAGACGTGGCGGAGATGAGCTACTACGCGGACGACGGTGAGGGGGAGGTGAGTCGCCGCGACGTTTCACTACTCTGTAAGCGAAGCTGTGATCACTACAAATGGTGTTGATCCGTGTCGCGTCTTTTAGGTGTGTGTAAAAGGACCGAACGTCTTCCAGGGATATCTGAAAGATCCGGAGAAGACTGCGGAGGCCATCGATAAAGACGGCTGGCTGCACACGGGTGACATCGGCAAATGGCTTCCGGTACATTCCACGTTTAACGCTTAAAGTTCAGACGCCAGCTAAACCGTTTCTGTGCACCTTCTTCCTCTTTAATCGTATCTTGTGTGTGTGTGTGTGTTACAGAACGGCACTCTGAAGATCATAGACAGGAAGAAGCACATCTTTAAGCTGGCTCAGGGCGAGTACATCGCTCCCGAGAAGATCGAGAACGTCTACATTCACAGTGACCCCGTGGCTCAGGTCTTCGTCCATGGAGAAAGTCTGCAGGTCCTACACACATACACACACCGACACACACACTCTCAGGATGCAGTGAAACTGGTCAAAGGTGCATGTGAGTAAATGTTAATGCATTGTGCTTTGTGTAGTCGTGTTTAGTGGGGATTGTAGTACCAGACCCTGACATGCTTTCAGGATGGGCGAAGAAAAGAGGACTCGTGGGATCCTACCTCGAGCTGTGCAAGAGCAAGGTAACACACACACACACACACACACACACAGTGTAACAATGTAACGTCATGGCAAGGTCTGAGATCGGAGACTCCCTCCATAAATGTTCTTACACAAAGAGGATCTTCAATATACACAATAAACAACTGGTTCATCACTGGGGATTATTACTGTTTGTCTGGTGTGTGTGTGTTTTAAACCAAGACTTCTTCATTTGTGTCTGTTTGGACAGGAAGTGAAAAACGCCATTTTAGAGGACATGCTGCGGTTAGGGCAGGAGGGAGGCCTGAAGTCCTTCGAGCAGGTCAGCTGATGGTTGCGTTCAGAAGCACTAAGTCCTGTTTAGAAGTTTGGAATTCAACCTTTTTTTTAAGCTTTCACGTTCATGCCTCCTTTATTTGTGTCCAGGTGAGAGACATCGGCGTGAGCCCTGTGCTGTTCTCCGTGCAGAACGGCCTCCTCACGCCCACCCTGAAGGCCAAGAGAACCGAGCTGAGGAACCACTTCAAAGAACAAATCGCTCAGCTTTACGCCAAGATCAGGATGTAAGCACAAACTCAGAAGGTGGAGAACGCCAGAGAGGAAGAGGACGAGGAGTGGGAGTGGGGTGGGACATGATTGGAAACTTTCTTAAAACCCATCAGCTCCTAATTAAGTGCAGTTATAATGATGTCCACTTGGTGGCGCTATCCAAAAACACTCCAGCCTATGGTATTTAGGTAACCAGTGTGATTTTTATTATATACAATGCCTTCAGGCCGGTAAAGGCCTTCCGTCCATCAGGAAAAAAAAGGAACAGATTAGGTAAAAATGTACCTAATCTTAAAAAAAAAAAAAAAAAATTCACTCCAGTTTAAAATGTTTATTTGAAATCGATACTCTAATTAAATTCTACCTTTTCAGTCGATCGGATTGTCACACTGCGGAATGAAAACTTCACAGGGTTTCCTTTCTTAAATTTCTGTAATTTCTTTACTGTATTTGTTTAGTCGTTAGCTTGTGTACGCTGGTTGATCTACCTGCTGAGTCGCGCTGGTCTCTTTCTCTGTTCCATGTGCTGATTGTACAGTATACAAAACATTTCTGTGTAGTGCCAAAGACGTGACATCACCACGTCAGATTACATTTGTAGCGTTGACGCAAACCTTTTTTTAAAAAATTTTTGTAGTTAAAACTCAAACATGATTTTATTATATTTTAGAGCCGAACACATTTTCCATGTGACATGTTTTAAACGAAGGGGGGACAAATCCCTCCTTTATTATGCGGTTGTGGGAAAATAATCAATGTTAGGAAGTTTTTCCTATTATTTGTTCTAACATGTTCCGAAATGTGTTTTATTTCTTTTACACCGCAGCAATTTAATTAATCACAACATACTTTTTATCCATTTATACTTTGGTTTGATGTTCATGGAACAGCTGTAACACTAGTTAGTTCCTGTTCTTGATATGTTATAGCGGTTAGTTTCCTTTCTCTTTAGAAGACAAAAACAAGCAGACTGTAAGAAGCACAAACTCCTGAGCGGCATTTAAATCCGTTTGCACGGATCGCTTGTCGTACACGTCATCACAAAACTATAGAAACGCATTAGAACAAGTACATAAACCTGTTATTCGTGGCTGCACTGATCTCAAGTTCATTTCAATCAAATGCTTATCTAACATGCCTAAGCAGGGTAAAAGTTTTAGATACATTTATCTGAGACATTGGTTCATTAAGAAAAAAAAAACTTCTAAAGTTGCAAGTAAATAACGCTGCCGCTTCTGTTCTACTGAAATGTTTTGTACAGATCTATTTATGTTCTAAATATATATATATTTTGTGTATAACAATTGCAGTACTGTAACAGTTCTCTCTCTGTTTGTGAAATAAATGAATGTATTGCATTTAAATATGTGCTCATTCATAAGGATTTTTTTAATTTTAATTTTACAAGTTTGTATTACTAGAGAAAAAGATCCAAATTTAAACATTGTAGTATTTACACTCAATGCAAGAAGAATAGAGCTGTGCAATCTCAGCAGTTTTGCATGTATTTAATTAATTATTTTACAATTTTTATTTCTTGGGTCAGTTTTTTCAATTCAGAATCAAAATTATTATTATTAATTAGATTATTTAGAAAGTAGAAACCGCACACACCCAAGTTTCGCTTTATGTATCGGCGGCTGGTGCAATACCACCACCTACTGGACTCGTGGGTGGAACGTAGAGGTACAAAAAATATTGCTTTGTATGAGGAGACGAGAAATTAGAATCAATCAACAAGACAAGTTACACAGAATTTCAGTGTTTATTAGATACTTTCACTAGAAATATAGCTGTTTGAGACAAAAAAAGAGAAATTATTGTGAAAATAATCAAATTTTATACACACACACACACATTATACATTGTGTGTGTGTGTGTAAACATTTGGACCGACAACTGAAAGAACTTGCGTTCATTAAATTACTGGGCAAATGGTGCTGTTGTTCATGCTAATTCACAAGGCATGACAGAATTTAACACACACTCACACATTACAGTAGAAGTACAATAGCTAGAAAAGATGCACCAAATGTATTTACAAATCAGGTAAATTGGTGTGTGTGGGTGTGTGTGTGTGTGTGTGTGTTAAGGGGTCACTCACTGCACAGAAGACTCATAGGAGTTCTTTTAGAATTCCAGCTGAATTCATTTCAGAAATAAAACAAACCACAATACACTACAGTATGTCCTTTTTATTTTATTAAACACCTGCACAGTACAGCTGATGCACACGATAAATGAAATGTCATCTATTTCACTTCTCCATACATGGTTTATATTTCAAGGAACAAATGCAAGTGAAATGACAGGGAAGTGAAAGCACGCTCAGTGACACATGGTATTGGTGTTACTATAACTACTACTATAAATGTTTCTTACACAGTACAGGGAACTTAGCTCGAGCTAAATACACTATCAGTTAAAGTAAAGGGACACTTGAGGTCTTGTTTGATTGTTGTAAAGCCACGATCTTAAAAAAAAAAAAAAAAAAAAAAAATACCTGATTAAATTTAAGTGCGTGATTCGGGTCTACGGCTCATCATGTAAAGACATGGATTATATATAAACAGCACCTAGAGAGTAGAAAGACAAATTATCGTGGATAAAAATGCATGCAGTATAGTGCAATTATACACCGGTATCCGGATCCCATAATGGTTGCCAAATGCTTTCGTTCCCTGATTCGATTCGTTTTAGCCCTATTGCTAGCTGGTTTTATAGAACAGTGATACGAGTAGCGGATGTTGAAACTATAAATACAGGTTAATAAAGTTGCAGGGTCACATTATGTAGTTCAGATTTATCCAACAATAAACACACAAGACGAAAACACACACACACACACACACAGCCACAAAACTCCCCCTTAACCATTATGAATAAGCAACATAAATGATACAGACGTTTCGTACTGAATGTAATTTTAAAAGTTGAGTCGTTCAGGTTTTCTCTCGATATCAAGGCTCAGTTCAAGTTTTAATGAAATGTAATGACATTAAATGAAATGAAGTGGAAAGTTGTAAAAGTGTAGGTGAGAGAAACCTGGTGACCTGTAACAGAACCCCCTATAAACCCGAAAAAATGGTCCGATATCACATCCCTTATGACTCAGTGTCTCGGGCATTGACGAACAGACAGACCTCTGTTAGGCAATTCATGAGAATTTATTTATATAAAACGCTCCTGCAGGGCCGCTGAAGTATATTCATTCAGTCAAACTCTTTAGCCGTGCCATCTAAACCAATTACGCAGATAATCCCACAGATAAATTAATGTTTACCAGAAAATGTGACACAAACAACCATTTCAGGTGAAGCCAGGTCATAACGGAATGGGCACATTTCCTTCTTTCTCACGTAACACAACCCACTCAAATTTAGCGGCTAATGCTAAGTATGAGGAGCTGTAAATAAGTGTTTTAAGGCCTATAGAGCATTTTCTCAAGAGTTCACCAACACATCTGAGGAAAAAGTATGTATTTTTAACAATTTTATCTTATTTTTGTTGTCGCCCTGAACCTTACATTACCTGTTTGAAGCCAAATTTGGCCATTTAATCGTATAACAACATAGAAACACAGCTTATGTACTGCGGTATAATTATAGCAACATAAGGAAATGTATTTCTTCTTTAAGTTAGTCAATGATGTGAAGAAAAACATGATTGTGAAAGCACACCACCACAAATACACGTAAACCGAAGCATAAAAAAAAACAAAAAAAAAACTGTTCTACTATATCAATGCCATTTGTATAGTCGTAAACATTTTTGCCCTAACAAGATTTTAATGGCTCATTTCACAACGTTTCCTAATGAGTCCTATACGCTAGATAAAAAAGAAAAAAAATCCCAAACTCTACCACTAGGGGGCAGGTTATGAATTGAAATTTTGACCAGTTGGCTAAATATTCAAGTATTCTGGATTAAACAAAATGCAAACTCACAAATTTGACCTATTTATCAGGGTCACCCCTGACCCATTTTCAACTTTTATTGCAGTCTTTTTTTTTCTTTTTCGTCTTTTTTCAAAAAGTCGGGCTAAAAATAAGGCATTACATTTTGATTTAAGAATCCCACTGAGACTGATTGACGGATCGCCCTGCTTGAAAAACAAAACCAAAAGACAAATTAAAACACCTGAATGACCCAAGTGATGCGCCATATGTTCCCTAAAGCTGTAGAGCACAGTGTGACAGAATTTAACCCAATAATAATTTACCGCCACATCGCAGCCCCCAGAATGCAGCTCACCGTATTAACACAAAACAAAACAAACACATAATTGTAGCCATTTTCGCATTACAGAAGGGTGTGTTTGCACTCAGGAAGTGAAGTACATCTCTTTGGTGAGCATGGACACAATACAGGGAATCTGCTTCTTGGCGTGGAAGTCGGGCATGTTGGAGGCAGACTCGAAGTCCAGCGCCACCTTCTGGTTGACGCGGGTCAGGATCTGCATGATCTCCAGCTCTCGGCCGTATTTGTTCAGCATCTCACACAGGGAATGCATGAACCACGAGCCGGTCAGCGTGTTCCTCCACGAGTAGTAACCTATAAAGTGTGGGGCCATTTACACTTTTTCAGTTTGAGTGATTAAAAGGACCTGACTGAGGTATGCGTGAGTGTGTGTATGTGTCTGGGTACCTGGTGCTGTAGAATACGCATAAAGGAAATCAGCCTCCACAGGGATCCTCACGGAACTCTCAGGACCGTTGTCAGCCTCGACACCAGAGTCCAACCCAGTGCCTCGGCAGGCCTGATAACACAAACACACCTCCTCAAAGAATGATCGTTATGAGGACCTTCCAAAGGTATCATTATCCATGCAGCTACTTACAACAAAATGTGCTCTTGCTACAACAGCACTGTAAATACACTTTAGTTTAAATATAATTCTAACCTTTTTGTTATCTTTAGGTTTTTATACTGTATAAACATTTAGTTAAACAACAACCTGTTTTACGGGGACCAGCGACATGTCCGTGGTCATATTTATAGTCCTTGTGGAGACAGGTGGATATAAAAACACGCCCCCATACAAACCTGGATGAAGAAAAGCTTGGGTTTGCCCACTAGCGTCACGCAGCGGTCTCCTCTGAACAGACTCGTCAAGGTCTTCATCTGCACCGCGCCGTCCGTCCCAAAGAACAGACCCTCGTCTCCGTGACTCAGCAACACGCACACGAAGGAGGCGCAGCGGCTGTGGTCATCCCTAGAAACTGGTGAGCGCACACAATTGTACATACATATCGGTAAAAAACGATGCTAAAAGCGCACACTGTAACAGGTGGGACACCATTCAGCGAGCTACATTTAAAAGAAAGAAATTAAAAAAATTAGCATCTTATAAAAAATAAGAAAGTAGCGCCCTCTGCAGGACAACTGCAATGTAAAAAAAAAAAAAAAAAAAGTTTTTTTGTTAAACCAATTTAACATTCTTACCTGAAGTTAAAACTTTTGTGATCTGATCTGCAGTCTGGTCGTTGTACACCTTCACTTTGTAGCCCAGCTTCCCAAAAATCTTCATGGCGTTCCCGGCGTCGACGTCCGTACCGTTGCGCTGGTTCATGCCTTGTTTATGGTGGAGAATCGAAATTAGTGAATATCAGAAGGACAGAAACTTGTTAGTGAGATATTCCTGAAGCTTCCGTATAACATCAAGTTTCTTAACTTTTTTTAACTTAATAAAAAAATAAAATAAATATATACACATACACACACACACTCAAGGGTGTTCGAGTCAAACCGGGACTTTTGATATTTTGATAACAGTCCAGGATAACAGATCACAGTTATGAGTTATGAAAACTCCCTTTATTTCTCTATACACTTATCCCAGTGTTTCACTAGTGCTTGAATACCATCTAGGTAGAAAGTTCTCTCAGTATACTGGGACCATGATCAGAATGCCTGCTTAATGTGTAAAACGCTGGCCTCCCAGGAACCCCTTGTGGAAATGACTCCCTGCCGAGTTCCTGCAACATGCAAGTAGTTGCAACTCAACTATTTATATAGCGCTTTTAACAATTGTCATTTTCGCTGGTGTACAGTTCACACACACAGATGCGTCTCATCCTTCTGCAAGTTGGTGACGTCGACTTTCAAGAACTGCAGCAGGCTCCGAGTTTTGAAGTCGTCTATAAATGTCAATCACTTTTACGCCTTCTTTCCACAGAAAGTTGAAATTTCTGGTTCATTTCCTGTAGTTTTCATTGTTGTTCATTGTGCTTAACTAACATTATTAGCATTTAAATAACAATGCTATATAAGTAGTTTCTTAAAACAGGAATTCAATAAACGCCTCAACATGAAGCACACATTTCTATACGCATTTAAAAGGACAGCGTCATGATAAAGATGGATGTGTGTGAGTGTGTGTGTGTGAAACTGAGAAGTTTAAAGCCGGACATCAGGGAGTATGTTACCGGTGCTCGCGTGGAAGTTCTTGTTGTTGATGATGACGCAGTGGCCGATCGAGGGGTAGCTCAGACTGTATCTGTGGGTATGAGCGCAGCTTTTGGCGTCCACCTGCATGGGCTCTCCTCCTCCTCCTCCTCCAGCTGCGACTCCTCTGGCACTGAAAACACAGGATAAACATCAAACCAAATCATTTCAGGAAGGAATCTCCATTTCCACAACTTTTATTATATCTTTTACTATAATTTCACATCATCACTACCCTGGATTTACCTTAAGTACAAATAAATCACACGTGTGCCCATTTAAAAAAAAAAAAAAAAAGATAAGCTGTGTTAAAAACCTACAAACAAAGATACAGACACGCTTCACACTTTAGATGGATATGATCTCTTAACAGTGCAAACACAGATAACACACATACTGTAAATAAAGATAACAGCCCACACACACACACACACACTATATATATTCTGTTTCATAAGATGTATATTTTGTTCTACATTCTGTTAAATATGTAAACATACTGTTATTCTACCGTACACAGACTTTATTTTATTTAAGCTCTGTAAACAAACCCACAGATATACAGAGTAAAACGTTGCCTAGCAACAGTAACCAAGTTCTTACTCAGGCGTGTCGTTGCCCAGTGCGCATGCGCAGTCTCTGTTCGACGCCTCAGTCTTCTCCAGACTCTCCGACATGGCGTGTTTTTATAAGGATTTACCCTTTATTCCCAGATTAAAGTGTGTTCAGCAGGTGATGTAACCACGTTATCCTGCAAAAGAAAAGTTTTTTGAGCGTTATTCCCTTGTTTGATAAGAACTTCCGGGATAAAGTCAACACAGATGACGTCACCTCAGCATGGGGGGAAGCGGCACTTTATGCTGTTTAGCGAAGGTTAAATATATTTTTTAAAACATCAGATAATCTCGACTAGACATATTAAACACACGCGTTGCTTATTCAGCGCAGACGGAGGCTAAAACCTCGCTAAACCTCACATCCCAGCTTTTCTTTGTCTCTGTTTTAACAAAACAAAACCAACCAACAAGAAGTAAACAGGTTTTCACATTTCTGAGGCCATTTGTATTGACTTACGGTTTACTCCGAAGCGTGTCAGCTGTAGAAATGTCTCCCGGAGTGTCGAGCTGTCCACTAAAACCGTTACCGTCAGGAGGTTGTGTATCACGGAAGTCATACAATGTGGACACAAGCTACAGACTACATGACCCAGAATTCCGTGCGACGGTTAAAACTTCCGCGTTATGGTTACGACAGTAAATGGTGACCCAGGGGAGACGAATGGCATTATGGGAAATGTAGGAAAACGATATACTAACACGTTGACGACAGGAACCCTGGGATTTAATGATAAAATAATTAAATAATAAAGATATACATTTATATATATAATTTAATAATTAACATTAAATATTTATAATTACATATAAAGTCAGCCGAAAAAGTATACACACTTCAGGAAAAGCTAAATACAAACCGGATTCCAAAAAAGTTGGGACACTATACAAATCGTGAATAAAAACTGAATGCAATGATGTGGAGG
>JAOVVA010000034.1:11518415-11529889 GCA_028565275.1 Leiocassis micropogon
TTTAGTTAATTAATTAGTCATAATTTTATTTATCTAGCACATTTAACACATTTAAAACAACAACAACTGTTGGTCAACAGCTGCTTTCCAGAAAAATCAACACATATACACTTATGCACACACACACACACACACACACACATACAGTATATTTCTGCATATAATAATAATAATGAAAGACAAAGTGGATTTGACAATTGCATAAATAATGTTACGAAAAATGTAAAAGTTATGAGAATTTAATGATACCCTATCTTCTATACCCTACCCCTATTTTCTTAGTAATTGGCCAGTTTCTTTTTTTGCTCTTTTTCAAATGCCTTCTGAACATGTGGAAATCCCTTTTATTGTAGTAAGATGGCTCAAGAAAAAAAAAATGTAATAAAAAATTTGGCAAACATTTAAATAGTGCTTAAAAACAGGGTAGACTAATAAATAGTGGAGTTTTTCACAATTCTACAAGTTTTCTCAGATTTTCAACCCCACTGCACGCAAAGGTAACATAATCTTAAATGCATAAAAAATCATATGAATGTGATGACTAATGGTATCATGGTTAATTTAATCATTATTTGTAGATTAAACTAAATATTGTCATTACGGTCAGTTTGTCACTATTGATGACTGATGACTTTTACATTTTACATTTTGCATATGCAGCATCACAGTTAGAAGAGTCTAACATACTGTATAACTCAACACAAATATTTTGAATACCCAGGAAACAATACAAATGTGTTAAACAGCTGATATGAAAAAAGAGATTGACAATGTTATTATTTGTCTACCTATCATTTAAAGTCCTTTTGGTATTTTTACTTTTAGAAAGTACAGTCTAGGAACAGAATAAATAAAGGGAACATGAAAGGAGAAGTAATATACATTTTATTTTATTTTATTGGCTGAGGCTTTACTCACTATTCTCAAATGGGTCACAAATGAGTCATTGAAAACCCTCAAGTGTGACTGAATGGGCCAAAATTCCCACTCTTCAACAGTTATCACAAATGCTTGATCGCAGGTGTTGCCACCAAGGCTGCCACAACCAGTTATTAGGTTTAGGGGCAATTACTTTTTCACATAGGGCCAAGTAGGTTTGGACAGTTTTTTTCCCCCTTAATAAATGAAATCATCATTTAACAACTGCATTTTGTATTTACACTTGTAGGTATCACTTAAATGTTTGTGTAATATTGAAATTTGTTTGATGATCATTTAAATGTAACAAATGTGAAAAAACATCAAAACACACACGCACACACACACACTCCATGTGATCTTGTGTGTGTGTGTGGGTGTGTGTGTATGCGTGCATGTTTGTTTGTTTGTTCATAAACTAGAAGGGGGAAAAAAATCGTGTAATGCAAAATAATGATGAACTGCATACCTTACCAATTTCTTGTCTATTATAATCTAAAACATGAAACTAATTACGACTAACTAACTATTTGACTAACTCACCAGTGCTGGCCTGTGGGGTTGTGAGGCCCTAGGCGAGATCATCAAAACTGGGCCCACTGGTGTAAATAACTGTCATATCAATTTCACGCTTTTGGAAGAAAGCACATAAAATTACAATATTTAAGTGTATAAATGCATTAAGTATAAAATATTCAACATACAATACATGGTGTAAAAACATTTAATCCGATTTAAACAAGTTTGCAAGTAAAGGATTGCAAAATATTGTAATGCGATAATATGTACAAGTGTGCTTGAAAAAGTAAACAAAATATATATACATGAAACAAATAAAATTAAATATAAATGAATAGTACAAGTACTAATACTATAGCAATAAATAATGTATTATGTATAGCAGAACATAACTTTAGTTTGAGCTTGCGTTTCTCCTCTTCCTTTTTTCGGCACCAGAAAGATACCGTTCGGTTGCCATGACATTTTAAAGGAACAATGTGCATAAAAATTTGCACCTTTTAAAATCAGCAACGAGACTGACGACGTTGTGAGATGCAATACACACATCAGTTAAATCCATATTACCATAAATATTAAAATATCTTTTTGACAGCAGCTTTTCTGTCCTGCAACTTCCTAATAAGCCATTAATAAATGGTAAAGGCAGATCTAAAATGGGACATTTATAGGACATTTTTGACTTTCTATCAAACATGAGCAATACTATGATCATTACGGCACTCCACTTCTCCCAGTATATCTCAGGCAGTGTTATGCAAATTAGTATGTGGTGCTTCTGTGTATGTTTCAAACCATTTATGCTTTTATTTGTACTGTCGTTTTGTATTTATTATTGTTTTTAGCAATTTATGTATTGATTTATACAGAGCTATTCTTTTGTATTTAATATGGTGGATTTTTTTATTTTTACTCACCATTGTTGTGAATTGTGTCATGTTTAATGGGTCCATGTGTTGTGAATACAGCGTTTATGTATTCACGTTCTATTGTGGTGAGAAGGAAATGTTTTCAATTACACGCACAGGGGCCTTGTCGTAAGGCGGGACACTAAGCTGCCGCCTGTATTGCCTGTTGGACGGGCTGGCACTGAACTCACACTTAACATTTGGCAAGTTACAGTTACTTTCACATAGCGGATTAAGTGCAAATGCAAACATAAAAGTGGGCGAAGTGCAGAAATGAAATTCGGCAAAGCAATTAAAAAACCACACATAGAATCATTACACAACAATTTTATACATAAAGTAACTTACCTCTTGAATTTTGAAGGTGAGGTTTTACAGAAGGTTGAGGTTGGACAGAAAATTAGTCATAATTTCTACTCGTAGAACACTGATCGTAAAAAAAAAAAACATTAAAAACACAATGAAATACATCATCTTGTTTTGTGTGTCATTGTTAAACACTAAGTGTTCACCAAGAAAAGTGAAGACTTGGGATATTGACGAATGGGAAAATTACAGTAGGTCACTGTCACATTATGAAATTCAATGATTTGACATATTTTATGGTGTGAAATGTATTAACAGCACCTTTCCTGTTAATCGATTGATCAATTGATTGATTGATTGATGTTTAACAGCAACTAACAGCAACAACTTCCTGTAATAAACACTTCTTTCCAGATAAATTAGTGCATGTACTTTGTTTGTATAAAGCCCTTGTGTTGGTGACAAATTTGATTTAAACCCATAAAAAACAGAATGCCATTACCGAATCAGTCATCAGAATGAAAAAAGTGCTCTAAACCATTATTTTGTGGAGATGCTTTGAAGGACCAAAATCTTACAATCTAAGCTGTTTGGGTTGAATAGGTGAATGTTCTGAATGCTTGTCATTCTGCAATGCCTAATTTGTATAAAACCTCACTGCTCATTCACTGCTCATCCTCTACCCATGAGGCATTAGTCAGTAATTCCCTGCTTTCTCATTTTTCTAGGTTTTAAAATGGAAAAGCGAGGACTGCTTCATGGTTCCCTTTTCTACCTGATCTTGACCAGCGCTGCTGCTGCAATCCAAACCCTGAAAGACATTAAGGACTTGAAAAACACATCAACATCCATAAAAGAATTCCCACGGCATGGCCTCATGCTTCTGCACTGGTTTGCTAACAATGTCAAAGTTGATTCTTCAACCGGAGACATGCAACTTAACTTTGATCCAGGACAAGGCGCCTATGGATTACATTGCTATAAAGATACTGACCGAAGAGCACCTTTTGCCTCTGCTGGAAGTCTTTATTATACTTTGGGTGACCTCGATCGTAAAAGCGCTAGAATGTTTCCTTTTTACGTCACACACGATTTTCACCATTCAATGGAATCTCCTCAGAAAAATGTAGACCGAGTGCTGATTGAAGTTCAGAAAACAAATCCAACAAAAATAGAGAAGGTGTATATAACCGAGTACCATAAGAACCACAGACAAGGAGTGGGCTACAATCTCAACTGTACCTATGAGATCAGTGCTCAGCTTCTCATTCAAATTCAAGCACTTGGGACGGACATGGTATGTGATGCACATGATCCTAGACTAGACTTTAGCCTGTGTGAGTTCCTGAATCAACAACGAAAAGCTGCTGAAGTGTTAATGATATATCCAAAGACTCCAGGTCTTGAATGGTTTTTGCCCCTGGCTGGTTACAACATAGATTCGAGGTTTGATGTATATTTACGAGCATCATTCTGCGCAGTTAACCAAACTGCCAATCCAAGTTATTATTGCTCTCCACCTTCCATTAGCATCAGTGATGTCATGCACAACCAAGTCAAGCTAGAGGTAAAATCCACTTCAAAAGGGTATGCAAAGATCACATGGAGTGAAATACCAGAGAATGTTGCAAGGATTAAGCTAAAAATAGGTCTTTATAAAGGCAGCACCAATCCTGACCCCTTGAGAGAGTATCCACTCAACGGAAGGACATTTGGATCCATAGACACTAGCGTACCTTTAAATCCTGGCCTTCAAGTACAGCTTTTACAAAGCGAAAAGATTCCTTACTATTTTTTTTTCAAAACCACATACTACACAGCCATCTGGAAAGGTCCAGAGCTTGATGAAGCCAACAGGATTCCTCCAGTTAATATTAGAGGATATCAGGGGAGCCTGCAGCTTTACACGAAAGATGGTTACGCCTGTGCCAGACTCTACATCAAGAAGTCCTTTATGAATTGGAAAAATGCCTTCAATAATGCTTGGGTGGGATTCTATGCTAGCGGCACAGATGATAATGCAAAATATAAAGAATATGTGTGGATTGTAAACTTTGAGAAGAGACCAGAGGATGCCTGCAATTTGGATTATGAGATTTCTGAGTATGAGTCCAGTTTGGAGATTGGCCCTGGAGTCCAGGCTCGGTTTATGTTGACCACACATTATGGCAGTGAGAAAGCCCGAACCGTTCCGTGGGAGGAATAGTCACTCTTTAGATCATAGTATAGTACAGTGGAACCTTGGATTACGAGCATAATTCGTTTCCGGAAGTGGGCTTGTATTCCAAAACACTTGTAAACCAAATTTAATTTTCCCATAAGAAATAATGGATACTCAAATCATTCGTTCCACAGCCCCAAAAAAATAAATACATAAAAATAATTAACACAAAATATAAAGTAAAAATAAAACAAATTAACCTGCACTTTACCTTTAAAAAAAGTAAAAATTAATCCCGACAGATGTCTTTTCAAAGTGTTTTCATTTATGCGCGCAGGCGCTGTGTATGTGTGTGTGTGTGTGTGATGTGCCGACTAACGACAGGCTGATACAGAGAGGGAGAGAGAAAATAGATCTTTACCCTCTAATGAGACTTGCTTTTGCTTTATATGCGCGCACACGTGTGTTATAATAAACAGTACACGCGCACTGTACACACGCTTACAAACACAAAATAAAATATGTTTTACACGCACACAGGTGGTCACAGTGTTATAGTAAACAGTACACGCGCGCACGGATGTTGATTATGCCAGTAAGAGACGAGCACTAAGACCCAGCAGGGGAGATGATTTAACCACAATTCCGCAGCGCAAGAGAGAGAAAAACCGTTGGCTCAGGTGTGATCACGTGACGCTCAGCGTCAAAACGAGAAGCACATGCGTGATACATGATACGAAAAAAGTATTTTGTCAAATCTGCAATGACATTGTATCCAAATATATACCTTAATATGGAGTTGGTCTATAACTGCTTCCACTCTTCTTGGAAGGTTGCAAGATGTTGAAGTGTTTATGTGGGAATTCATGTCCATTTATTCTGTAGATCATTTATGAGGTCAGACACTGATGTTGGACGAGAAGGTCTGGCTTGCAATCTCCGTTCTAGTTCATGTCATGTTGTAAAAGAAAAGGGCTTTCCCCAAACTGTAGCCACAAAATTTAGTGAAGATGTCTTGGTATGCTGAAGCATTAAACAATATAACCTGTATGGACTAGGCTTTCTAGAATATAAGCCTTTGTACCTATGAAGGAGACACCATTAAATGACAGCTTAACCCTTTCAATCATCATGTAAACCACAGCTATACTACTATGTCAAAAAAAAATTGTAGCTTTGTGAAGTGAGAAGTCAACCATGAACCAACAGCCAACTACCCTTCTAGCACTAGGTTTTCTAAATATTAGCATTGCTTTTATGTTTTTGTCAGTCTATTCTTAGTTATATGAGTTTCCGTCATTGCTCATATTCAGCCCGTTATCCATAGAATTTAGCTGTTTTAGGTCAAATTAAAGAACACCTTGAGCTTAGAACTAAATTTGAAGCACAGGGCAAACCAATTGTAAAAAGGGCAAACCAAAGCATCCTCAGGGACCAGCCTTGGGACCTTGCAATTAAGAACATTTGTACAACCCTACTGTAAATGCCAGAATTCGTATGCAATGTGCATTGCAACATTAACTAACAAATGATCTTTACTCCAGATACACACTTTTATAATCAAATAGTTTTTCCCAGGAGTCTGGGAATACCACCAAATGGACACCATCCACCTGCTGCCTGTTAAAAATCACCTTTGCAAATGAATACGTTGTAAAACTGGCTTGTTTGTTAAAGTTGTCTCTCCTGTATGGGAATGATCTATTCCTGATATACTTGGTGAAATGTATTGCTGCACAATGTATTTTATGTGTCTTGATCATAAAGAGTTACGGGATCACTAGTTGTCTGGTAAGTGGCTCTTGTTGACTTGTGAAAATCTTTATAAGTCTGGCCTCGCTTTTAAAAAAGATAAAAAGGTAATTCATTTAGGAAAATTATTTACACTGTGACAGCTGTAGAGTGCTGTACAAGGATGGTCTCTTGTAAAGACGAGTTAGTTGTTGTCCCTTCTTTGCAATTGAGACAGTAGAAAAGCAGTAAAATTTGATTAGGGTGATGGGTGGTGTAACAGCATCAGACCATTTCCTGTCATCAGCTTTATCCATTAATTAGATGAATGTGTTGGAACTGTGGAAATATAGCTGATGTCAACATCATATTACTAGTACGCCTACGTCTAATTACTTTCCTTGTCTAAGCCTTTTCATAAATATTAGTTGATATGACATTTATATTATGCCTTGTACAAAATAAATCCATAGAACAAGATTAAAATTACTTCACTTTGTAATTACCTTCCATCACACCCTTCAGGAAACAGGAGTTGATTTACACACACTCACGCGCACTAAACGCACTAAATTTTACCTTGTGTAATTGAATAACGCATAAGTCATTAGAGCGAATTACAAACTCATTAGAAACTCATTCAATACACACATTAAAGTGACATTCTGTTTGAATTACCTTTTTAGCACAGGGATCATTTTCATCATTAAGCGTTTCACCCATAGACTTGATAAATAATTGATAAATGACCAAGCAGTGTGGCCATCTAAGG
Organism: Leiocassis micropogon; assembly: GCA_028565275.1. Taxonomy (NCBI): domain Eukaryota; kingdom Metazoa; phylum Chordata; class Actinopteri; order Siluriformes; family Bagridae; genus Leiocassis; species Leiocassis micropogon. The sequence continues at coordinate 11,525,731 of JAOVVA010000034.1, forward strand.
TTCTCTCTCTCTGTCTCTCTAAGGTCCCATAGATTATTATTTTTTTTAAGTTTACATGGGACTTGGTGATCTCCTAAAGTGTGTGTGTTAATGCTCCATATGGGGGGCACAAATTGAACTGACTTGTTCAAGCTATTCTAAAAAACGTTAACCCAAAATCAACATATATAAGGTGCTACTAGGAATTGTCTATTTCTATTCAGGACATGAGAATTGTTTAAACATTACCTTTCAGAGACTTTTTTTTAAGGTGAAACATACTGTAAATAAAATAAAAAAATGCCAAGTGGGTCGATATGGTGGTGCAGATAAAATTTGCATAAACTGATGCATTATGGTATACCTACTTACTACTCTGCAGTCATCTGTGTATCTTATGAAAATCCAGAGGATTAAAAGATACATAGACAAGGCGACAGGGTAGGGGATGTAACGTCTCTGACCACCAATTATACATCTTTCTCCATGCATTCATCCATTATCTACAGTATGTATACCGATAATTCTGTGGATGATCTCAGAGGTGATGGATCCTATGCCAAGGAACTAAACTAAAGTGTGTGTGTGTGTCATACTTCCCCATCTTTCTTTGACTACTGATCACTGGCAGCATCACAAATGAATGCCACAAATCAGTATCGCTGTATCAATTCTGGAGCGTTCATATTTGAGGACATGCACTATGAGCTATGCTCCAAACCTATGAGGGAAGGTATGTGACACTAAATAAATAAATACATTTCTAAATGACAATCAGCCTAATCCTACTGTGGGAGGAAACCGGAATACCATGAGGAAACCCACCAAGCACGGGGAGAACACGCAAACTCCACACACATTCAGACCCGAGGTGGGAATTGAAGGTGTGAGTCACCTTGTGTCTTACTGTAATTATTACAGTTAGAATTAATTGATTGTCATTAAATAATTGAAAATTTTAAATTGACAATTAAATGTTTTTTTTTTCTGTAAAAACTTACAACTAAATATTTAAATGATTTTTATATATTTACTTATTTATTGAATAATGTCACATTCCACCCAAGATGCAAGATGGCAGCCATCTTCCGTATGCATAGTTACAAGAAAGTCTAATCTAGACATTACAGAAGAAACTTCTTGTAGGGTTCTTCATGTGGTTAAGAATTCTAGCTTCTTCAATAGCTTCATAAATGAGGAACAAACCGAAGAACTCCCCAGGCTGCCACATTTTCGCCAAAAGACACAGCTGTGTTTATCGCCTCCTGATTCCCTGAAGTCGTGCTTTGGGATTGTTTCAGAAGTAATCAAAAGAAACAAACAAACAAAAAGACAAGAAATGGTATTTTTAAGAATAATTTATTGCCAGTAGTAAAGCGATTAAGCTAGTGGCAGTATTAAAAAAAAAAAATCATAAACAAGACCGAAGCATTGCTCACACACGAGCTCGAAAAAAGTCACGAGTCCACACTTCATCTCGCAAAATATAAATATACTGGGTCCCGTTCTTTTTTCTTTGTTTTCTTTTATCTGGTGGAAAAATAAAGAAGTTTCAAAAGTTTTACAAAAAAAAAAAAACACAAAAAAATTTAACGAGACTGACATCACAATAATAAGCAGACGCCCGTCGGAGCCGGAGCAGGGAGTGTGGAGACAGTCACACACAGACATTTCCTAACTTTTTTTTCTTTTTTGCACCCTCTGTATACTGTTTTTGTCCTCCAGAAAAAGCTGATAATGACACGCCGTTTTGTTTTTTTCACCCCGTTAATTCTTTTTTCGAAAAATAAAAATAATAAAATATCTACAAAAAAAAACTAATCAACCTTTAAAATCAAAACTGTACAGTACCATTTACATTACAAATGAACAAACATCTGTAATTAAAAAAAAACCAAACGAACAAAAAAAAAGATTGCATGGTTTTATCTTTACAATACAGACAACTATCGCATGAAATGATTTTTTCCTTTTCTTTTTTTTTTCTTTCATGAAGAAGATGATGTGACTTTAATATCATCAGACACGGTGTGTGAAGACAGGCAGACACCTGTACACACTCGATTCCTAGTGAAATTAGCTGCTGTGCTCCAAAGGAGTAATTGTCCTCGAAATTGTCCATGCCAAAGACATCCTATTTGCTTAATGTATTTATTGTGTGTGTGTGTGTAAGCGTATGTTTTTACGGCAACAGTCTCCTGCATAAGGTTTCATTTTCAGGCACTTTTTGATTTCTGATTTCTGTTTTATGGATCCAGTGTCAGACTTCGGTGTGTTGTTGCTGCTGTTGTGGCGCTACGAGAAGCCGTCGGAATTGTGCCCCATCCTCGGCGCCGCTCTCGCAGTCACTCATCGGCGCCTCCGACTCCTCCACGTCCGAGCACGACACCGTCGAGGCGTACAGCGACAGAGAAATGTTGTCGGCCGCGGCGCTGCCGCTTTTCGGCGCCTCCGGGTCAGACGGCGGGTACTGGTGGTGAGGGAGGTAATGGTTGAGTGTGTAGAGCTGGGGTAAAGGTGGCCGCTTGCGTACCCACGAGCCTCCGGGACTAGAGGGCGCAGGGTCGAGCGTGTCGTACGTGGCGGGCGGAGGCGGAGGAGGAGGCAGGTCGTCATGGGTGGGGAAGTCTTCCGGCGGAGGAGGGAAATCACTCTCGATGTCGTAGCCACCCGCGTAATAGTCAGTGTCTAGCAAGGCGGGGTCGTTGTACAGGGTGGGCGGAGACTCCACCACCTCAAACTGAGGAAACTCCTGGATTCCAGGAAGCTGAACACTCGGCATCCAATCAGATGTGTCCCAGTGATACCCTGCAGGATGAAAGGACAAGCGTTAAATCTTGATCATATTCTTGTTTTTCAGTTCAGCTAATTCATAACATCATAAAGATCAGGATTCATCGTTTATCTTAATGTAACAAACTATAACTCAGGATTATATTTCAATTATATAAAACGGCTACGGCAAATTTGTAGCGATTTATTCTCACTGGAAGCCAAACAGCACGAGTCGAAAAACTAGCTGAACTGAAATAAGATCTTAATTTCATCAAAAACCTCCTTTTTACTTTAATCCGGGTAAAAAAATAATAAATTGGACAAGATAACGAGACATGGTTAAACATCATGCACCATGAACAACAAACAAAATTCATTCCGGATAAACACGTTATACACAATCAAAGATAAAACAAAACAAACCAGAAACACACAACACTGATTCTGACTGAACATGGAGTCGGAGCGCTTTCAGTATTTCAGCAGGGGGAGTTTACTATTTAAAAATTTATCACACTTTAAGTTACTGCGCTATAACAAAATCATAATAAATATTATAAATAATAATTTAAAAAATACCAAGGTTAATACCATGACATAGAGGGATGCGTTAGCATGATTTATTTTCCTTGTATTAGCTTTCATTTCATTAAAACAATTTCGTTTTTTTGTTTGTTTTTTCCTCACAGCACTGCATGCAGGTTCAGGGTGAAATCACAGGGCTTCAGGCAAACATGGAAAAAAATCAATTCACCTCTCGGGTTCTTGAGCTCATGAGACGGGAGTAACTCTTTTTTAGACGGAATCAAGCAGCAGGTACAGAGAGAAAGAAAAAGGTTAAACTTTATAAACTACACAAAGAATGAAAAAAAGAAGGAAATACAGACATGAAGACTTTTCTAGGATGCAAAGATGCCATTCGCTTTATCAGACTGATTAGATTGGGAAAAGTCTAATCATAATGAGTAAATACTCATGAAGGCTTTTTTGTTTTAATCATGAGACTTGCCTTCTTAAAAAAAATGAAATGAAATAAAAAGGCATCTGTGCATCCTTTTCACCCCCCAACACCCGACACTGCTCATTGAGACGACTGGACAATCAATCAAACGGTACCTTGGGTCTCCACCGAGCCAGCCGCCGAGCTGACCAGGTGGACTACAGTCACTATGGAGGCTTCAGGAAATGGAAGGGATGGAAGGATGGATGGAGGGAGTAGATGAGAAAGAGCTAACGTTAGTGTAAGGAAAATGAAGAAGCACCTGGAGATAAAGACGACTAGTGAGCCCGTCACACTGGACTCTGTTCCATGTTGCAAAGATTAAGATGAGGATTAGGGCTGCATGATTTGACCACGTATATATATATATATATATATATATACGTTAGTGTAAGGAAAATGTGT
>JAOVVA010000034.1:11540065-11542565 GCA_028565275.1 Leiocassis micropogon
TTGAGTTTAGCTCATGAAAAATGGGAGCAAAAATAAAAGTGTTGCGTTTATATTTTTGTTCAGTGTATATATATATAAAAATGTGTGTGTGTGTGTGTGTGTGTGTGTGTGTGTACCTTCTCTCGGTCCAGATGCCGCGCCACCTTCACCTCTCCCTTTAAAGGATCGATAGAGAAGGGGTTTCCTTGGTTGCCACTGACGATGGAGTAGTGCACCTGGTTATTGGAGGGTCCGTCTGCATCATCAGCCATGATCTACACACACCGAACACACACTGTGTCTAAGCATCCTCATTGGCATTATACTTCAATAAGTTTTCGTTATGCCATTTTCTGGTTATGACATGTCAGGAGGGGGCGAAGACTCACCGTCAGCACCGCCTTGCCTAGCTCGGTGTCCTCGCTCACCACGGCGGCGTAAACCGACTGGCTGAAAACCGGGCTGTTGTCGTTTATATCCGTCACGTTGATACTGACGACGGTCCTGTCGCTTAGAGACGGCGTTTCTTCATCCGTGGCTTCGACCGTCAGAGAGAACTCATGGGACAATTCATAATCCAGAGGCATTATCACGAAAATGACACCTGTACAGGAAGTAAAAGGCGTACGACATGCACGCGTTATAAGCATGACGCCTAAACAGAGGCGGAGTTAAACTTTGTTTTGTGCTTCCTGATGGAACAACCGTACCTGTGTGTTCGTCCACGCTGAACCTGGCCATTTCGTTCCCGTCCACGATGGCGTAGGCGATCCGGGCTTCGGCGTCACGGCTGGCCGCGTGGACACGCAGCACCTGGGTTCCCGTGGCAACGTCCTCGGGGACGGCTGCGGCGTAATCACGCCACTGGAAGACGGGAGGGTCGTCGTTGAGGTCGAGGACGGATACGGTGACCGTGCAGATGGCGGACAGGGGGCGGGGCCAGCCACGGTCCGTGGCACGAGCTCGGAGAGTGTACGACGCTCGGAGCTGGCGGTCGAGGGGTGCGGCCAAGCGGAGTACCCCGGAATGCTCGTCGATTGAGAAGGCTCCCTCGGCCGAATCCAGCAGGGAGTACACCAGCTCAGCGTTCAGGCCTGCACGGGAGACGAGAAGCCAAAAAAGGTACAGTTAAAAAAGTGTTCATTTATTAATATTTAATGCATGAGCATCCGGAACCTTCTGTGGAAGGTTAAACGTGCTACGTATTATGGATCCACAAGTGTTTTATTTCACGGATATCTCTTACAGTTACTATCGCCTTTAACAGTCCTGAACCTTCTCACTCACATTATAGAATCTCTTCACTTCAAGCTTTTCCTCTGTTTCTGACACTGGAGACTCCTAACAGAAATGTCCCCCGAACCTCTCGTTATAAAATTACCAGGTTGCTTTGAAACCAGTTTCCATGTGTACACTGCGCAGTCGTATAAACCCTGTGATCAAGCGAGAACCCGGCAGCACCGCAGGACTTTAATGACCATTAGAACATTATTATTATTATTATTATTGTTGTAAGAATAAACGGTGGACCTGTGCGGGAGAAAACAGCGTCGTACTTCTAATAAGCCGGTTGGCACATTCGGATCGGATAATGAGTCCATTATTTAGCAGCGTCTAAGTTATTGATTTGACTCGTGCCAGCATCGGGGCATCACGATGCATAAACACGTCTCCTGTATTCATATGCATCGATTCCGCAAACGCCGTCAGGAACAATAATCCGTGGGCCGCTATAAAACCAGGCGGCGTGTAAACACTCGTGAAGGAGGATTTGTGGCTTTTAAAAATTACAGACCACACACACATACACACACACACACACACACTGCATTAATTTCTTCTCATGGACATGCTTTTAGATTCACCTCCGTCACTCAACTCATGCTGCGGTTCTCGGGGTTCTCTTTGAGACGGGTTAATGACGTTTAAGCGAATCGCGACGAGTGATTTTTTTTTATGACATGTCACGAGTCGTTCTGCCTGCGGGGAGACGTTCAAAGCTTCAATCAAAGATCGCCCGGCTTTGAAATCGCGTTTATATCTAATCATCATGCAGACACTTGTAGCAGCCGCGAGAGCCGCGCGGGTTTATACTTTAACTATGTCATATATCGTTTCTATAGCGACAGCTTGTTTAATGGAACTTGTGACACAGCAGGGGACATGGAAATCATCAATCATCCTGTCCCTTTTACCTTTTTTAACTTCGCGCATCATGTTTCTAATATTCCTGAGTGAAATATGTTAATCGGCGAGACCCTCCTACAGGATCCCCTCAACTCAATCGAGTGGACATTTTATTTATTAAGAAATTCAAGCCAGAAAGCAGGACGGGACATTAACGCACACAATTTAGAAATTCATGTAATGCAATATTATTTACTTTGAGTATCTCTGTCTATCTATATACTAAACTGAAACGTCTTGAATCCTCTAACCACGCATACGGATGTGTCACACGAGAGACACTCTAAATATTTCCGCGATGTGTAACAGCTGACGTAAGAACGGGAGGAGAGAA
>JAOVVA010000034.1:11547565-11559543 GCA_028565275.1 Leiocassis micropogon
CTCGGCAGTGCTAAGCTGTTATTAGTGCAGGATAATTGAGTGCTTGTCGATTAGCCATAGTCAGAATTAGCAATTTCTTTAAGGTCTACATACAATTGGAAATGTTTGGATTTCACTTACATGTTTTGGTAGTTTACATACCTGTAATGAAGTACTCGACTTGCTTGTTGATATCCTCGGAGTCTGCGTCGGTTGTGCTGAGGATGGCGATCACTCCACCGGGAGGGTCGTCTTCACTCACTGTCCCTTTGTAGATCTCTGCCGTGAATCTGGGTGGGTTATCATTTACGTCGGCCACCGTTACCTCAACTTTGGTACTACCAGTAAGTTGTACTTTATCTCCACGGTCTGTGGCCAGGACCGATATGGTGTACTTGTCTGTCTTCTCGCGGTCCAGCTCCTTTAGTGTGGTCACCGAGCCCGTTTCGCTGTTCACGCCAAACAGTTCTGCAATGTCCACAGAATCTTGGACAGGATCCAGGCTGTAGCTCACTTGCCCATTGGTGCTTGAGTCTAGATCCATCGCCTTCACCTGTAAAACTGAGGTGCCTCCTGGAAGATTCTCAACCACAACAGCTTTGTAAGGGTCTGACTCAAAGACGGGACTGTTATCATTTACATCTTTGACCTGGATGTTAACCTCGACAGAAGACATGACTTCACTGCCTTCATGCTCACTTTGTGCTTGGAGAGTGAATTGATACCACTTGGTGGCCTCATGGTCAAGTTTCTTTACCAGCTTCAAAGCTCCTGTGTCACGATCAATTTCAAAAACATCATCTTTGTTACTCTCTAGAGTGTTACCTTTTACCATGGTGAAAATCACTGGCTGGTCACTCTCTGTTTGAATCACATCTATTTGTGAGCCGATAGCACGATCTTCTTCAATGGCAAACCTGTAATATGGTTCAACAAACTTTGGTACTTTGACCTCCGGGGCAAGAACTCTAACATAGACTGGGACGACAGAAGATCTTGAAGGGTTACCACCATCCTTTGCACGCACAAAGAAAGCATAGAGCTCATTTTCTAATCCGATGAGACTCTCTTTAGTCACAACGACCCCACTGAGTGGGTGTATCTCAAAGTTCTCAGATACATTATCTGTGTCTGCTTCGATAGTGTAGGTTATGTCTGCATTGCTGCCTTCATCCATGTCAGAAGCTGCAATTTTAACCACCGTCGTTCCTCTAGGAACATCTGACCCTATGTTGACCTTGTATTCTGCGGCTCTAAACTGTGGGGAATTATCGTTAACATCTGTTAGGATCACACTGATGGTGCAGAACCCCACTCTACCACCACCATCTTTTGCCATCAATGAGACTTGAATGATTTTCTCCAAAGCATTCTCACGATCAAGGCTCTCTAAGGTGAAAATTTCACCATCTTCATTTACAGAAAATTTATCTTTAGCGACATCGTTGACTATGTGGTATGTGATTTGCCCATATAAGCCTGCATCTTCATCCGACGCCGGAGCCTCTGCCACTAATGTTCCTACTGCAGAGTTTTCTAGAAGCTCCACTATGTAGTCAACTTGAGGGAAGGAAGGACTGTGGAAGTTTGCACCCTTTACAGTGATTTTTACAACTGCAGAGTTCCTGAATACACCATCAGACACAGAAATGTTAAGGTTATATAAAGGCTTCATGTGTGGCTTCCTGTGGTTGGAAATCACAACAGCTCCAGATATTTTGTCGATAACAAAGTTCTGCTCTTCATTTCCCGACAAGATCGAAAACTCGAGTTTTGCACTATCAGAGCTGTCGGCGTCCGATGCCTGAACCTGTGTCACGAAATGACCACGGGGAGCCAGCTCACTGACTGCTGCTTCGTAAACCTTCTGTGAGAACACAGGAGCATTGTCATTAAGATCTATAACCTCAATCGTCACAGTGACTTCACTGGAAAGCGCCGGAACTCCTCTGTCGACGGCTCTGACTGTTAGCTTATGTTGCGTCTTCTCCTCATGGTCTAGCATACGTGCTGTCCAGATCGAACCGGTGTCTCGATCGATAGTGAAATATTCAGAGATTTTATCGTCGTTGGCTATTTGGTAGGACAGAAGTTTATTGTTACCCGTGTCTGCATCCACAGCAGATATCTGTACTACAGCAGTGCCGATGACGGATGCTTCAGAAAGGCTTGCGTTATAAGACTTGAAAAGGAACACAGGTGGGTTGTCATTCACATCCTCTAAAATTATGTCAACAAACACGTCAGCTTTAGCACCAGTCAGTGAATCTGTGGCTCTGACACTTAGCTTGTAAGCAGGGTGTGTCTCAAAATCAAGTGGCTGTACCACTTGAATAACACCTGTGTTGAAATTAATGTAGAACTGATTGTAAGGATCACCCTCTGTGATGGTGTATACTACCTTTGGCCCTTCTGAATTACTAGCCTGTATATGGATAATAGGAACATGCAGCTGTACATTCTCAGGGATCTCTAGACTGTAGAAAGGCTTTTCAAACACTGGTATGGCTTTATCCACTACAGTTATACGAATATCGACAGTTGCTGACAATGGTGGTTCCCCGGCATCTGTAGCCACAACCGTGACCACAAACTCTGTCTCCAGGGAGTCTATCTCAAATGACTTTTTCAGTGAAAGTTCACCACTTGAGCTGATCTGGATGTATTCGTTTAGTTCCTGTAGATGATACCTTATGTCAGCATTATTCTCCGCATCCGAATCCATGGCAGTCACTTGTCTAATGACTTGGCCCTCCTCTGTGTCCTTCTGAACCAGTGCATGGTAAGGCAGGTTGACAAACATGGGTGGATTGTCGTTGATGTCCTCAATGTTTACTGTTATAAGAATGTGAGCCATGTCAGACGATTTGTCCTCCCTGGTTACTTCTACAACAATGTCGTAAGCATCCTGTTCCTCACGGTCAAAAGGTATGCCAGTTGTGGAAAGAACCCCAGAAGTACGGCTGATCTCGAATCTTTTATCTGGGTTCAAAATGGTGTAAAATAGTGGCTCGTTCACTTGGTTTCCCACGGCGGCAATGACTGCCAGCGTTTTCTTTTCCGAGGAGTTCTCCTGTACAAAAGCCTTGTAGGAGTTTTGAGTGAACTTCAGACCACTTGTTTTATTCTCTCGAATGCTGATTTTGACTGAAGTAGTTTTGGAAAACCTGCCATCAGACACCCTAGCCTTCAGCTCATACCTGCTTCTCAGTTGAGTAACATTTTGAATAGTAATAACCCCTGTGAGTGAGTCCATTTTGAACTTGTCTCCAATATTACCGTCTGCAATCGAATAGAGGAGTCTAGAGTTTGGTCCCGAGTCAGCATCCGTCGCATTAACTGTAATGACTTTCACGCCTTTGTAAGTTGGCATGAGAACTGTCGCCTCATACATGTCCTGGCTAAACTGTGGCGGACAATCGTTGACATCTATGACTTGGATGGTCACGTTAGCAGCCTTGGCTGCGAAGTGACGTGGAATTCCCATGTCATGTACTTGAACTGTGAACCGGAAAACAGATTTTTGTTCATAGTCCAACTCGGTTGTAGTTCTTATGGCTCCAGTGCTAGAATCAATGGCAAAGTAGTTGTGGGCAAATGGCTCCACAATCTGGTAGACCAGCCTAGCGTTTGCGTCACGGTCTACATCTAGAGCACGGATGACTAGAGGAGTGCTATCCTTGGTCAGGACAACAGTTTTCACGGGCGATGACTCACTAACTACACCCGTAAACTCCTCCTGGATAAAAACTGGAACGTTATCGTTCTCATCCTTTAGGTGGATCGTAAGTGTAATGTTGCTAGTTTGGCCAGCCATGTTGGAACCCTGAATGGTTAGTGTGTACGATGGAATAGTTTCATAATCCAGAGCCTTTTGAGTCACAACGACTCCAGAGTTGGGGTTAATGTCAAACGATTCATTCACGTTGCCTTCCTTGATCTGGTAGAAGACGGACGATTGGCTGGTGGCTGTAACCAAACTTACAAAAGTTCCAGGAAGTGCAGTTTCACTGATCTCTGCAGAAAACTCTTTCTCTGTAAATTTAGGTACGGCGTTATCCGAGACTGTAACAATGACATCAACGGTCGCTGAAGCACTCAGAGGCGGAGTTCCTCTATCTGTAGCTTTCACTGTCAGCTCGAAGTGATTGTTGTTGCTTTGTTCCAGCTCTTTTGCCACAGTGATGGTGCCGAGGACCGGATCGATGGCAAAGGAATTAGCCACATTTCCTGCAAAAAAGGCAATAAAACAAACAAAAAACATATTACCATGCTTGGCTAAAGTATTGATTTATTTTATTCTTTCAGGCAACAAAACTGTACTTCAACATCTTTTCTGACCAAAATATTTAAACAAATTCTGTGAGAATATTAATGAGATGCCATGATCTAACTCTGTTACAATCATCTTGGTTTTTTTTATCAGTAATTATTGTTCCACAGAATATGACTGAGATGATGTTTTTTACTAAAACTTCAGCTGATTACATCATCTGCTAGTTCTTTTTTTTTGTCAGGTGATACGTAATATGTTACTTGTGCTGTCTAACTTTTTTATTTTATTTTTTGTTTTAATGAGAACAGATTTTGACCTCCATTACTACATTTAAAAAAAGCAGGAGAAGTGTGTGGTCTAGGGGTAGTGCTGACTGTCTGGACTTTACACTCCAATTAGATCAAGTCATGCAAGACGCTTCAAAAAATGTGCGTTCTCAGGATAGCACTTTGTGTCAGAGAAACATCCCCACGCTGCTGTCCAAACACTGGCTATTTATTAAGACAACAACAATAGGAAATGAAAAAGAGAGGAATCCACCAGCCTACTGCATGCTTCACAATCCTATTCAATTTGTCTATGTCATTTTTTCTTCCCTTTTCCCTCCTTTTTATCCTTCGTTCTTTGGCTGTTCTGCTCTCTCCCTTCCCGCCTCTTTGTTCGTCCCCCCCCGTCTCTACGTGACGTCTTCTCGCTTTCAAACGTGCCATTCATGATTGAGAGGTTGGTGGGATGGAGACCACTGGACAGGACACATAAACTCTCTGACTTTCATCTCTCGCTGGTTCCCTGCTCTTTTTTTACGGGACAGAGACACAAGGGAAAATGTAGGAGCTCCTGACATGACAGGAATGCTCTGCCTACCGCTCGGGGACTGTCGAAGCACGTCACCTCTTGCTCTCCGAACCTTTACATGTGTTGTTGCGCTATGCAGACTAAATTTAAAGCCCATAAACGTGAGCGGGCAGGACGTAAACTTGGACGTTCTCTTTGAGAGCATTTCGAATGATATCGCCTGTTTCAAGGTGTACAGCATTAATCCCTTACTACCTGGAAGAGGCGTATGATGAAAACCAGGATTTTTTCCATTGCAACTGCAACAGCAACAGTCACATAACATAAAAAGAAATAATGCTCTTGTGATAAAAGGGTTCCACGATACGTTCTTCAGAAACACTTGAAAGGCATTTGGGATATTTTTTGACTACAATTTATAAACTGCTATAAAATAACTTTTGAGTCTTACTTATCCTTGACAGTAACCCTGACAGTAGTCAATGTTATATAGTATTATTGCCTTTGTAATGCGATATCATTTCGACAGCAACGGTCGATTACAGATAATCACACGCAAAACAAAAATTGCATACGCAGACCAGGGTTTCCGCTATGACTGTTTCTTGCTGGTCTGTTGTTCAGAAATTATTTAATAAGAGTATTTAATAAGAAATAACCGTTTGATAAACGTTAGTTTCGAAAATGTGGGCTGTTTTTTTCTCCCCTTGATTATTTTGCGGCACCGTCTTAATTTGATTCTGCAAAGAGAAGCAGGTATGGCACAATAAAAGAGCACCCCCTTTTGGGGAGTAGAAAGTATTGCGCTGTTTCGCTGTTATAGCTATGTTTTATGTAAGCGTTACGACCAAACATTTTGACTAGGACATTTTAATTTACATAACCTGTCCAAATTTGGACATTTACGGCTAATAAAAACTCTGATTTACAATTAGCGACTAATATTAAGTCGTTCTTGAATTTAAAGTGATCCATTCAGTACATTTTAGTATACTTTTTGGCTCTTATTATTTCCTTGTTCTACAGCTGGGCAAAGTGGCCTGAGAGAAATAGCTGCATCGTCTCGGTTCTTTTGGATTTAATTTAATTTTATTAACTTTAATCTCCATGGGAGCTATTGTTATATTGTTCTTAAGGTTATGTCTTAGACCTCAGCAATAAAGGAAGACTCGCTCGGGGAGCTTGGGGTGCCTGCTGGTCCCCTGAATACGGTTAAAGGTTTAACAGAAGGTCAGGGATACGAACTCGCGATCTGATGATCTTTATTACTTCTAACAAATGCTTTACACGCCGCAAATCTACAAATTTTATCTTTCTTCATTGGCTACTTACCTTCCTACTATTTGTGAAGGTCTATATAGAATAATAAAAATAATAATATTAATAATAATAACTGTAATCAAGTCGACTTAAACTGACGCTCGCTTAGAAAAATTCACCTGATTCGATACTGTAGACGATCTCAGCGTTTTGTCCTTTGTCCTTGTCCAAGGCGGTGACCTGCAGCACGGACGATCCGACAGCGGCCGACTCAAACACGCGTGCCATGTACGGCGCTCCCAAAAACCATGGCGCGTTGTCATTAGCGTCCTCCACTCTGACGATCACTCGGACAAGGTTCCGCTTGACCGGAATGTCCTGGTCTCGCACCTTAGAAGAAGCGTAAACAGGAGAGGTTAAAACAGTCCTGCCGGGGGGCCTTGATAATCAATTCAACTCATTATATATATAAGACTTTGTGTTGAAACGAAAGAATTTAGAACGAGCTCTTTTCCCATTTCATCGAACACTCCTGAGAATATCAATAAGATGTTTTTTTTTTTTTTCCTGACGAACAAACCCAGAAAGAACATCAGGTGAGGTGATGCACGAGCGACTTGACATCTCAAACAACAGCGAGGAATCAATTCGACTAAATAAACAGCACCGCACACAAATACAAGAAACAAATTGAACTAATTAAGAACAAACCGAATCAATCAGAACTCCTGGACCACAAAGTGTCTGTGAGTTCATTTCAGCGTAATAGCCTCATACGTCGTGAATTAAACCCTCTGCAATAATGCTGAGAAAAAAGCTCATATTTCATGATTAAAAACATTCGCAACGTTGGCAACTCTCCGCGCCATAGTATTCATTTAAAAAATAAATTAAATGCCCAAAATGTTTCTCATCTTTACAAACACACACACACACACACACACACACACAGATAGACGATCTCGTACCATGACTGTGAGTGTGTGCTGGCGCATGGCTTCGTGGTCGAGCGCCTCAGCTGTATACAGCGCTCCGGTTCCCGGGTCCAGGCGGAACTTGCGCAAGCTGAACGGATCGGTGCTGCTCAGCAGCGTGAATGTCAGTTTGTTCTTCTCGTCCTGATCGTTGGCGCTCAGGCGCAGCACCTCGGTATCGGGCTCCACGTCCTCAGGCACGTTCACTTCGTACCGCGGCTGGGAAAACTGCGGCCGGTGGTTGTTGGTGTCGATCACTTTGATGAGAACCTTGTAGGAGGAAAAAAAAGAAGAAGAAGATTCAGTGCATCATACTCACATGCTAATTTTGTACAATTTCTTGCTAGTGGTCTTCAAGGTGAAATTCTTAGATTCTTGTTCGGAATCATCGATAAAATACTTTTATAATATTTATAATATGAATATATGTACCATATTTATTTTTAATTAAAACACAAAAGTATATTGTTACAATGATATAATGCTCTAGAACAGCGTTTATCAAAACGTCTAACCCTCTGGTGGGTCATGAAGGTACTGCAGATGGGAAGCGAGAAGACATTTATAATAAATAAATAAAACAGTTTTTAACTTTTAAATTAAGAAATTGTTTTGTTTAATCCATTTCGGGTAGCTACACAAAAAGTGTATTGTTATTATAATATAATGCTGTGGAACAACACTTCTCAAACCGTGAGCTGCGGCCCTCTGGTAGGTTGTGAAGGTACTGCGGGCAGGCAGTGAGAGGACCATTATAATAAATGAATTAATAAATAAAACAATTAAAAATACCATCAACTATTTATGGTTAAATATTTTAAAAAGTAACTTAAAAAACTAAGCTATATGACTTATTGATATGAAGAATTGTGTGTTGATTAGAGTGTCAAAAAACAACAACTTTACACTAGCTATTAGCTGAAAACATTGTGTAGCTACTCTGCAACTGTTAGCATAGACATTAATTATTTTTATTCTGATTAGCCTTCGTGTTTTGTTTCGAGATAAGTTTGTTCACTTTAAATGCAAATCACCAAACGAGCAACAAATCCAGTCCGCATTAACACTCAGACTCGACCGATGAGATTTTAATAACCGTCACGCAAATGAAACTCGGCGTGATATTTAGTTCATATCTTTCAGCCTTGAAAACAGAAAGCGCAATTATCCCTTGCTAATCAGACTCAAGCAATTAGATTTTGTTGTTGTTGTCGTCGTTATTTTAGCACTGCTGCTTAGCCAAGCGAATAAATGCTTGATATTTCGAATCCAATCTAACCCTGAGATGAGCACTGGGTGGGCGGCGTTGTTAAAATGTTACGGATTGACATCTTCTTTCTCTAAATACCAAAAGTCGCTCGCCACGATAATGTAAAAGCCTGTGTTTCATTAACGGTTATAAAACAGCCGAACGGAGTTAAATGTCAAAGCGGGGACTGCGGGGTAATTATCTGAGCGCCCGGCGGCTTAACCTGGTCACGGAGAACCCGAGACAAAACAAAAAGCAGGCACGTGCGCAGCACACCGGCACTCGGCCTCGGACACGATACCGATATTCTTAACTTTGATGTAGAAATAAGATGCCTGGATGGATATTGGCAGAGACGCTACCTGGGATAAAAGGCTAGTGTGGAGAAAGTAGCGCAGCGGAAAAGTCCTTCATTAAACTATAAGGGAGAATTATATGAATGCAGGGGCATGAAAGAGGTGCTAAAGCATCTGAGACTCAGGAGAAAGAGTGTGTATATCTGTGTGTGTGTGTGTGTGTGTGTGTGTTAGTAGATTTGTGGAAGGCAAAAACTAGCATCCCGGAAGAGCTGGCCCGTTTCTGCAAGTGCAAGAAGAACACAAAACGCCCCTCCCTCGTTCACTCGAATCAGCTCTGAGGGGCTGAACAACATGCTGTCAGGAAATATAGCCACACACACACACACACACACAGACAAACAGGCTGCCATATTGGATCCCGCGCTCTTAATAAGGGAAGCCCATATTAGCTGACTGGATGTGATGACAGCAGATAAAAAGAGCTTGGCAGCGGAGAGAGCGAGAGACTGGGGAAGAAATAAAGTAGGGAGAGAGAGAGAGAGATGTGAGAATGGAAAATGGAAGAGTTATAGAGTGAGACGGACAAAAGAGAGAGAGAGAGACAGAGAGAGATGAGGGGGAGGGTGGAGAAATTTGTCTGGCTGCTCTCCTGTCTGTGAGGTGCCCACAGTGGAATGCAGCTGTGTGTGTGTGTGTGTGTGTGTGTGTGTGTGTGTGTGTGTGTGTGAGAGAGAGAATCTGTTTAGCCCTGAGGACGACCATACTGGATACAGAAAAAGAAGTCCCTCCAGGGTATACACACACACACACACACACACACACACACAAACCTCATAACCTCAGCATTAAAGGAAAACTGCAACGTTTTTCAACATTACATTTGTTGGGTGTATCTGTATTATGTATGTGTGTGTGTTTGTGTGTGTGTGTGTGTGTGTGTGTGTGTGTATGTGTGTGTGTGTGTGTGAGATTACCAAATATCGACATGTTTTTCCCTGCGCTGAGAAAACAACACGAAGCCCGTTTACATCAAACTCGGTTTTAAGTTGCGAGTACAACAACACTGCTCCTTTTACAAAGCGAGACTGAGGGCGGCTGTTGATCTTCTTCGAAAACACTAATAATATAAGTTGGGCAGCGGTGCTGTGGTGATTTTTCTGGGCGAAACGCTGAAAACGGCTTGTTTCTGGCTCATACGGTTACGAAGATATGATTGTGTATAGTGTGGGCGGATGTCGATGGGGGCGTGGCTTTGTGATGCCCCTCCCCCTGCTTGAGAAACTCACAGGCACAGAGAATATACAGTAGCTAGATGTAATTTCAAAGCCAACAGCACTCTTGCGTACTTATATCAGAGGAACCGCAGGTGCTAGAGCTTTGGTCCTTGGATTGTTTGAGAGAGGAGGCTTAAAGGTTTGTGGGATGTCGGGTTTCATGGGTGGACTTAGAAAAAAACTATGGGCAGGATGGCAGTTTTTCCAAAGTACTGTAGTCCAAAAGCATTTTTTCCAATGTACGTCCATTCTACAAACAACATTAAAGTCTATGGAGTGTTTTTTGCAGGAGCCATTTTCAAAGGGGTGAATCATTTTGATCAACTCGGTAGACTTTGCTGAACATTTAGAAGTTACATGGTGGCACGTGTAAAATTCGGGGCAACACTGGCCACCTAGTCCTGAATCAGAAAAATTGGAATTTTGGAAAACCGTTGGTCAGGTTCCTTAGAAAAGTAATAGCACACCTTTCCCGGAGAAGGGGGTAGAAGGGATCAGGCAGCGGCAGTAGCCAAAGGGTACTGGTTAGCTCCTAGCTCTCAACTCCTAGTGCCATGCTTGTGTCAAGGCTACTGAATTATTACAATTACTATAATATTATTAGCCTTTTTTTAATGAAAAAAAAATCTATTATCTATTATTAAAAATCTAAATTAATATATTACTCTTCTAATAACACTTCAAATGTGTGTGATGTTAGCACAGCGGCACAGTGGCACCTCCAGGTTCGGGCTTCAATTTCTGTCTCAGGTCTGTGTGCATGGAGTTTGCATGTTCTCCTCAAGCTTGGTGGGTTTCCTCCGGGTACTCCGGGTTTTCTCCCACAGTCCAAAGACATGCAGGTTACATTAATTGGTGTTCGCAAATTGGCCGTAGTGTGTGATCGAGTGTGTGAGTATGTGTGTGCCCTGAGATGGATTGCCACCCTGTCCAGAGTGTACCCTGCCTTATGCTCTAAGTCTCCTGGAATAGGCTCCAGCCCCCCGCGACCCTGAATACAGGATAAAGGAGTATAGATGATGAGTGAGTGAGTGAGCAAGATGTAAGCAAAGAAACTAGAACAGTTACAGTGTTGTGTATTTTAAATTATATTGCCCCTAAACTTCCATTACACTTTATGTCTTTATGTCTCTTGACACTTAAAATAGAATCGTAGGAGATATATTCCGCTCCTGCTTTTATCCCCCACTGGAAAAAAAATGGCATTAAATTGATCGTAATCCGCTGGCTGTCCCAGATGCTGTGCTTTACCCATAAGAAGAAAAAAAATGTCGGCAACAACAAAGAGGACAAAAACAATGAAATCAGGGCAGCGCTGAGATTCTGCGTTACCACAGGCAGAACGTATAATCCTGATTCAGACGAGAAACAACAGAGTCAGTGTGAGACGGCGAACATGGATTTGGAGCAGAAGACGTGTTTACCGCTGGGACGAACAAAACGTGTTAGACACACCAGAGGCTCATAGTGCATTCTGACTTTAATCTGCTTATCTCGCTCTGTTTTTTTTTTTTTTAAAGAAAGTATTCAAAGCGCATGATGTGAGATTTAGAGCATGAGGACTTGTCTCTTAATCCTCCAGGTCTGACTTGTCATGTAGAACAGAAACCAGGCATGAGGCAAGAATTGGTAACGAGTAGTAAAGGGGTAGTGGAGTTGGGAGATGAGATGGTATGATGAACTGGTATGTTTAGATGCTGTCTTCCTCACTCTCACTGATCACTCAGGTCTGCTGAAGGTAAAGTGATTGGTCGCTTTACATCCCAGCTCCCCCCCATGTCTGTGTTTCCTTCTAGCTCTCCCTTTTAGTTATGCTGTCATAGTTAGTCCTGCCGGAGTCCCTGCTTGCACTCTACAGTAAATATACATTCA
>JAOVVA010000034.1:11570105-11580424 GCA_028565275.1 Leiocassis micropogon
GTACCATATTATATATTTTAAAGAAGATATGTTTATGAATATGATCAATTTTACTTTTCACTCCTCTAGGGCATTTTGACTTAAAAACAGCAAGGATGTGGAGAGATGTGTAAGTCCAAACACGGCAATTACAGAACACCATTTGGCTTGGACGCCGATTAAAGGTGTAACGTGTTACTGCTTCCGCAAACACGATAAATTAATGTAGTTGGTCTGGTTAGTTGCGACAGTATTAATTAACTGAGTTACTTACTTGTCAGCATCTGGTGCATCTGTATATATATATGTATGTGTGTGTATGTGTGTATTTACTAGCTTAGTTTTATGGAAATGCAGCTCCAGATCGGTAATTACAGCGAGACAGAACATCAATTATATGAAAAGAAATTTCAGAACACAGACTCGCTCCAATTAGCCTGACGCTGGAGGAGGACGAGGGCGGATGGTAGAACTGATTATTACTGAGACGTGTGTACGAGCGCGAGACAAAACATCCCGCGCTATCACCGCCAGATCTGTCCCAGAAACTCTCACAGAAATCCAGGAAGAGGAATCTTGTCGATGCCTGTAAAGAAATGCTGGTCTAATCCGAGCAGCCAGGAACGCCGACAATGCTGCCTTGTGACTCGGAAGAAACCGGAAATCTTCATGGACCCAAGGATCCGTAATTTAAAAAGAAAAAAAAATCTTGTAATGTTCCTTCTAAGCCTGTTTTTTTGGGGTTGTTTTTTGAAACTCTATCTCTTGCCTCTTAATTTGGTCGTAACCGTTCCCCATCTGCTGCCTGAATGTACTCCAGCGTGACAGCTCCTCTTTCGGGAATGTCCTCTTTAATCCCATTTTTCACTATTAATGTGCCAGATGGTCAGGATGGAAATTATTATGAAGTGCTAAAACCGAAAAAAAAAAAGCCCTAAAAGTCTGATAATTATGTATCATTGGCTTGTTTTTCTTGCACCATTATCATTTCAGGAAGTATTTTTTTTTCTTTCTTTTTTTTTTACTTTTTTTTTTTTTTTTACACACACGTCTGGCGCCTCTTTTATCGTTTAATCATCATCTGCAGCTTGCTCAAGCGCATGAGATCTTCTAGATCTCATGGCTTCACTGGAAACAAAATATCAATCTACACCAATGGATCACTTTTGAGTTTAGCGCCTCTAGTGGAGAACTAAATCCAACATGGCTGCCGATATGCTCACAAGTAAGAGTTAAAAAGTGTGGAAATTAACTTTACAGTTTGGCGTCCCTAGTGGAAAACTGAATAGAAAATGACGGCCAGTTGGGCCACTTTTAAGTTTAACGCTCCTAGTGGGTGGAGCTAAAAGTGAAATTTACAGTTTAATGGAAATGACATGCAGGTAGGAATCGGAAAACAGGAATCGCCTCTTCTGTGAGTCGAGTCTTTCAGCTCGTAAACGATTCGCAATCAAATTCACAAACGATTCACTGAATCACATTCATAATCACGGAATTAAATATGTTTTAGGTTCACAGAGTTGTTCACTTTATTGGCTTTTATTTAGTCACTGAGTTTCCACGCTGTTCTTCCATCTGTAAGTGTTTCTTACACACACACACACACACACACACACACACACTGCTAAATAACAGAGAAAAGCTGCTAAATAACCTTCTAGTCGTCCACCCCTCCTCCTGTTCCGCACCCTGGGGGGACGGACATCAATAAAGGACTTCCTGATTTCAAACGCTAACTAAACACTAAACACTGAGCAGGGTCACGCTGATATAATCACACTGACCACCAGAGGAGAGAGAGAGAGAAAGAGAGAGAGAGAGGGAGAGAGGGAGAAGGGGGTGGTAGAGGGAGAGGGAGAAACTGTATGGAGGTAAAACATTAGCTCTGGTAGTCGGTTCTATTTTTACCATTTCTTGGGAAGAAAGAGGAAGAGAGAGAAAACGGGGAGACCGGAGGATGGATAGAATTACTGAAAAAAATATGAAAAAAATAGAAACAGGAAAAAGAAAGAAAGAAAGAAAGAAAGAAAGAAAGTCCTCTCATTTTCACAGTTTATCAGTTTATCACCGAGTGTGACACCAAGCCAAAACAACCCACACACAAACACATACATGCACGCATACATGCACATACACACATACACACACACGCCTCATCTCTAAGACTCAGAGAGAATAAGAAACAGACACATGAGGACAGAAAAAAACTGTGAGAAAAGGAGAAAAAGAGAGAATGAGAGACTTAGGGAAAGAATAAGGAATGAGAGGGTCAGGTAGACAGAAAGAGAGAAAGAGAAAGGAGGGAGAGGAAGGCAATGAGACAGAGAGAGTCAGATGGAAAGAGAGAGAGAGACAGAGTGAAAGAGAAAGAGACAGAGGGAGAGAGAGAGAGAGAAAAAGAAAGCGGACAGCAAGCGAGTCAGACAGAAAGAGGATGAGAGAGAAAGGGTGAGACAGAAAGAGAGGCAGACAGAAACAGAGTGAGACAGAGAGACAGACAGGAAGAGAGAAAGACAGTAAGAGAGGCAGTGAGTGAGACAGAAAGATAAAAAGAGAGACAGAAATAGAATGAGACAGACAGAAAGAGAGAGAGACAGAATGAGACTCAGACAGCAGAAAAGACAGGCAACGGGAAAGACAGGCAGAAAGAGAGACAGATAGAAAGAGAAACAGAGAGACAGACAGGAAGAGAGACAGAAAGAGAGACAGAATTAACCTCTGACAGCAGGAGAGACAAGCAAAGAGACAGAAAGAGGGAAAGAAAAACTTAAAGACAGACAGAAAGAGAGACAGACAGGAAGAGAGAAAGACAGCAAGAGAGACAGAAAAAAGAGTGAGAGAGGAAGAGAGACAGAAAGAGAGACACAGTGACTCAGACAGCAGGAGAGACAGAAAGAGGGAAAGACAAAAAGAGAGAGTGAGACAGAAAGGGAGACAGAGAGACAGAGAGAAACAGAGAGCAATAGCTCAATTAAAAATCCACATGTTTAGACAGCGGCCGGTGGCTGATTGATACTTCCTGTTCTGGCCTGTCTGATCCTGCAGCGGAACACTGGGAGAGAACAAAGAACCACACACACACACCAGACACACAAGCTGCTGATATCTGAATCCCTCACAGAAGCACTTTGGGAAGGTGGGAAAAGGAATCTCTCTCTCTCTCTCTCTCTCTCTCACTTTTTTTTTTTCTTTAGACAAAACCTCATTCAGCCCCTGCAGTCACACACACACACACACACACACACACACACACACACACACAGGTGTGTGGGCTAAAACCTGTGGATGGAAAAGAAAAAGAAAACAAAATCTGCAAGAAGAAGAAGAAACATAACGAAATGAAGAGAAACAAAGAAGAGATAGGAGTAAGAAAAGAAAGAAAGAAAGCACTGATTTGCTGTTAAACTGGCACCAGAAGCTGATTGGTGGATTTGTAAAAAGGGGGCGGGGTTACCTCGAGGATGTGCTCGTCCTGCTGCTCTCTGTCCAGTTTGCGAGACGTGGTCGTGACCAGACCTGTGAGAGGGAAAAAAACAGCTTTACACTAGAAATACACCGTTAGCATTTATTTAGACAAAAAAAAAATAACTACATGAATTACTGATACAATGTTTCGCTTTTCCACTTAAATTTCTCTTTACGTTTGTCCGGTTAGCTTTAACGCACATCCGCTCATTTCACACCTTATTTGTGATGTGTGACTGGAAAACTGCAGACATTTATTTCAATCTATTTCCTGACGCTGTAGCTAACAGCACGACACAAGGAAGCAGACAGGACGGCACGGCAACGACGTGTCCGTCTCGCTAACACACGGACACGAGAAATGCCGCGAGCGTGCGATAGCGCAGCCACATGGAGGTCAAGGAAGGCCTTGAATCCAGCCTGAGCTTTAATACAGCTTAGCTACCGCACACCCACGCCTTAAAATAACCTCCTAAAGCTCGTACACACTCTCACACACATACACACACGCACTCCTAAATGCCCTGTAGTTTACTAGCGTGGCCTTTGCCAGCACCGTTTTAAGCCCAGTTTGACTCCGGCAGCACCGCTCTAGCCGCTGTGTGATTGAATAAGGCAGAAGAGCGAGAGAGAGAGAGAGAGAGAGAGAGAGAGAGAGCAAGTCCAAAACATACAGAGATATAAACATGAAAAGAAACAGACAGACAGGTAGACAGACAGAAAGACACAGAAAGTGAAGGAGGAAAGCAGGAATAGCAATAGACACAGAGACAGAGAGAGACAGTGAAATATAAATTATCAATAGAAGGAGAGAGACAGACAGAAAGCAAAACAGAGAGACAGCAACAGAGGTAAAAGTGACTAAAAAAGAATTGAGGAATATGAGAAACAGACAGAAAGAGAGACAGGCAAAGGGACAGATGGACATGAAGAGAAAGTAAAAGAAAGACAGAGTGAGAGAGGGAGAGAAATGACAAAAAGGAAGAGAGACAGCCACAGAGAGAGAGAGAGAGAGAGAGAGACAGGGTAAAAGGCAAGACAGAAAAGAAAGCGAGAGACGCGAGATAGAAAGAAGTAAAGAGAGAGACAGCCACAAAAGAGGCAGATGGACAGATCGATAGAAAGAGAGAGACAAGACAGAATAAGAAAGAAAAATAAGAGAGAGAGAGCAACAGACAAAGCGAGGAAGATAAAATAAGAAAAAAAGATGCAGATGTACAGAAGGAGAGAGACAGAGCGAGAGACAGACAGAGAGAGAGATGTTTTCCAGCTCGTCTCTCTGCTGTGTAGCGTGGCGCTTTCGGTAATTGTAGGATGGAGGAGGCCGAGCGCCACCGCACTGTCTGATTAAAACCCCAAAACCCCGGGCCTGTCTCTCTCTCTCTCTCTCTCTCTCTCACACACACACACACAGCAAATCCCAGGAATAGCCCAGCCACAGCCTGCCCCTTACCATTAAAAATAACACAGATAGTCTCTCTCTCTCTCTCTCAAAATCTGCCATGTCGGCATTTTTTCCGATTAAATACTGTAGCAGCCTTAAACAAACACCCGGCAAATCAGAGACTCCAGATCAGCAACCTCTGTGTGCCCGAGCACTGTTGCTAGCCAGTCGGTAACTATTAGCCTCTATGCCTAAGCTAGCTAAAAACCATTAAAGTCTTTCTTTCAGACGACGTAATGACACAGAAACATCCAGAACATCAACTTTTACCTTAAATGTGCTGCTGAATTGATTGGAAAATGCTCCAAAATTAACGTTACTTTGGACTTAGCATCAGAATTAGCCTTAGAGTAGAGTAGACTGAGGAATGTTTGTTTGTGGGAATTTTGACACGCAAGAAAGGTTTTATGATAATGTATGCGATCAAAAATAAAACAAATGCGCTACACTTGGCTTGCGATCGCACATGGAAAAATTAATCTAGCGCCAAAACTAGCAAGCTAACTAGCACTATTTTGGGTTTGCTTTATAAAATGCTGGTTTGTTTTTATAAAATTTTATGTTTTGTTTGATTTTTTTAAACTGATTTATAATTTAAAAAGTAGCAAATTCTTAGGATTTTTTTGTTTTTAATTAATCACCAGGCTTATTTGATTTTAGCTTTGAAGCGCTAATCTTCAGGGAACATTTTCGGAAACAACAGCTTTACAAAGCCTTGCGTCCCTGGGTTAACATGCACACACACACACACACACACACACACACACACATACTCAAAACACATTGTGAGGAGTGACAAAGATTATACAGATGATGAGGGAGAAAATTGAAAATGCTTTTTTCGGCTAATCAAATCCATGTCAGTCGTTCTAAGATAATTATAGCAGCTGTGTGTGTGTGTGTGTGTGTGTGTCTCTTTTCAAAGCCGAGGTGTTCCTTTGGCAGGACACACACACACAAACCAGGGCCTCGAGAGACGCCCCGTAACTCTGAACCACAATCCATTTCTTCCTCCCAAAAAATAGCCTGTTCCTCTGGTGTGGGCCCGAGATAATTACAGCTTTCTCCCAGTAACGGAAAGAAAAACAGAAAAAGACGCAGCGGAAAGAAAGAAAAAAGTAGTAAATGTACTTGCTGTTAGAAAGAAAGAAAAAGGTGAAAGAGAGGGTTGTTATCGATCAGGATCGAGCTGTGTTAGCGGTTAGCGCCCCGTCAGCGCTTTAAAAGCTAAACACCTTCAGACTGACAGGAATTAGCAATCTAACTATGCTAGCTTGCTAACACACCAGCATCTTTAAGTTTTTTTTTTTTTAAAGATCTAGCTGACATGTAGCATCTCACACTAAACTATCAATACTTGTTTTTTTGGCTAAAACATCTAATCACCAGCCATTTTTATTATTATTATTATTATTACTTTGCTAACTCTGTGAGCAAGCTAGTCCCCCCCCCACCACCCCCGTTAAGGCTAGCACGTGATAGCTTGCTAAAATAGCATGCCTCTGCTTTGCTAAATCTGTTTTGCTTAAGCTAGCTTGTGAATCTCATCAGTAGGAAGCATTTCTGGACACGTTGCTAAATCGCTAGCAAAATCTGGCTAAATTTGCGACGTGGTTGTGAAGAAACCACCATTATGCAACATTTTTTATATAGTGTGTATATGAGTGTGTGTGTGTGTTGCAGTCTTGTGGCTTCTTGTCCTGTGGCTGTCCTGTGGCTGGCTAGCGCACTGCTCTTCAATCCAAGAAGAACACTACACTACTTCAGCCATTTTTTTTATTATTGTAATTTTGCTAACTTTGTGAGCAACCTAGTTGTTTGGTGTTTTTTTCATGTCAGGTTTAAATATCGCCCCACGTTAAGGCTAGCACATGCTAGCTTGCTAAAATAGCACTTTTCCTCTTTGCTAAATCTGTTTCTACGTACTTGTTTCACTGGCGTTTACAGTGAAATTTTTTTATGTCTAGCAAGCCGTGCAGCATTCTGTGGCTAATTTTGTGCTAACCTGTCAATCTCTACATTAGGACACTTTTCAGGACATGTTGCTAACTCACTAGCTTTCTATCTAAAATATGTCTAATCTTGCGATGTGGTTGTGAAGAAACCACCATTATGCAACATTTTTATATGGTGTATGTATGTGGGTGTGTGTGTGTGTGTGTGTGTGTGTGTGTGTGTAAGTCTTGTGGCTTCTTGTCCTGTGGCTAACGCCCGCTACCTGGGTAACGCACTGCTCTTCAATCCAAGTCTATTCTGATTCATTTGGCTAAATCTGTTCGAAATAACTAGCTTCCTACTAAAGTCTGTCAGACTACATGTTCCCATATGTGGGGTGTGTGTGTGTGAGAGAGAGAGAGAAAGAGAGAAAGACAACACTCTGGCTTCTTGTCTTTAGCAGTGGAAGAGTGCAGCCTACAGCTAAACACCCTTTCTGCGTAAACGAGAGCGCGTTTAACCTCGCGCTCCGCTCGGTGCTCTGGCTGCTAATTGTAGCGCCGACCCACTGACGAGGCGTCTCAAGGGAAATTACGAAAGACAGCAAGTGAGAGAAAGAGCAAAATAACAAGCCGGGAAAACGGGGTTAGCGAAAGAACAACCAATTAGCGTGAGGATTAAAGGCATCGGCATGCCATTTTCTTGATGTATATATACAACAATTTGTTTTCTTTTTCTTTCCCCACGCACCTCAGATGGGCTAGCTCTCAAGAGAAGCGCTAGTCTGCTTCGGGCTGTTATCCACTGTCATCCACTTTAAGAGATAGGGAGGGAGGGAGGAAGGGAGAGAGAGAGAGAGAGAGAGAGAGAGAGAGAGAAAGAAAGAAAGAAAGAGTGTGAGTAAACAGAGAAGTGAAAAAACAAGCAATGTCCGATAGGAGAAAGAAAGAAAGAAAATGAAAGGAAGAAAAAAAGTACATTAGAGAAGAGAGAAGTGAATGAACAAGAAATGTCTAATGAAGGAGGGAGAAAGAAAGAAAGAAAGAGAGCATTGGTTAAAAGAGAAGTAAGGAGGGAAGTGATGAAAGAAAGAAAAAAAGAAAGAAAGAAAAAATTAATGAAGAGGGGATGATGTCTAATGAAGGAGAGGAAGAGAGAGAACACCTGAGAAAAGAGTGCTTGAAACAAGTGACACTTTTCTTTCACTTGTTTCAATTTTTTTTTCTCTCCCTTTATTTTACATTCTTTGTTTTCTTCACTTCTTTCTTCACTTTCATTCCTTCCTCCTTTTTCTACCTATATCTCTACTTCTGTGCTTTTTTTCTTTTCTCTCTTTTTACATTCTTTCCTTCACTTTTTTCTCTTCCACTTTTTTGCATGATTTTTTTTTCAGATTTGTTCTTTTGCTTTTTTAGTTTTTACTTCGTTAATATCCTTCCTTTTTTCTTTTCTTGTTTTTTTCCCCTTTTCCTTCTTAACTATTTTCATTCAGTTTCTTTCTCTCTTGTTTTTTATGTCTATTACCCATCTATCTCTCCTTATCTTCATAGTCTGTGTGTGTGTGTGTGTGTGTGTGTGTGTGTGTGTGTGTGCGTGTGTGTGTGTGCGTGTGTCAGTCACACTGGGAAGGTCAGAATTACTTCCCATCCCTTTGTTTTTCTCTTTCTTACTCTTTTGTGTGTGTGTGTGTGCGTGTGCTGCTGGTTGCAACTGCCTGAGAGACAGGAAGTGACCCGCAGGAAGTTGTTGAAATCTCAGATAGCTTTCCTTCCTCCTAATTCTCTTTCCATTTTTTAGCACTGAAAGTGAAGACGGGGTTGAAAGCCGAGACTCGGCAGACAAGCGGAGACAGGTTGTGTTTGGCATTCGGCCAAAAACCAAACCAAACATTTACGATTAAAACGTATTGTTTCCTCTTTCCCATTCTTTAAAACAAACAAACAAACAAAAAAAAAACTGTATATGTTTATATATCTGTAAATGAGAAATGTCAAAAAGGGAAATAAAGCAGGAATTGAAGATGTAAATGATTACTGAGAGACGCCATACTAAAGGCAGACGCCGTGTTCAGACGAATAATTCATCGGATTTACGACACCGAGGGCGGATTTGCGATTTACTGCGTTCGCGTAAAAAGACTTTCGATAGGAAATGAGCTCCATGTTTCTGGCCTGGGTTCTCTGCCCCTCCTCGGGATATTTAGATCAGGCGTCTGGAGCCTTCACGACCACCTGGACTGCAGGAGTAAACAAGTAAACAAGCTACGTATAAAAACCCACAAACAGCTTCGCTCCAAATCAGAGGATTTATTCAGCTTCTGCGTGAGAGTGCAGTACGTTCCCCATGGGTTCCTCTGTAGCGGTGCCAGCGCTCCCGTCTCTGTGTACGAGTCGTAATTACTCAGCGTTGTTAACCCTTTCAATGATGAATTGGTGGAAGGTGGGATGGACGAAGAATATATTTCTCTTTAATATATTTCTCTTTAATATATTTCTTTTCTGGTTTTCAAAATAGAATAAAGAAAAGATAGAATATGTAGACTTATGGGTAGATAATGCTTTAATGATTGTGCGTTATCTTTCATTTCGTGCAATGTGACCTCACTAATCTAGGGTAAAAGAGAAAACGAGCTAGTTTGCCCAGAGGTCACGAAGCATCCCCGTATTGATTAGGGTATTGATTAGCGCTAGCGAGCGCTTAGTTCTCAGGCTGGTTGGTTAATTCGGAGAAACTGAAAAGCATCAACATTCTCCTCAGATGTGCAGGTAAATGACTAAAAAAGTGAGTGGAAATGATTCAAAACTGTCAGTAATGTCAATACTTACCTCAGATATATTGGTTAATTACTAAAATTACAAAATATAAGTCATGTTTTGAGTTTAGCTAACTACAATGTTGTAGGTAGGTCTATATTTAGTGAATGTAAAAGCTCAGTGAGACTAGAAATCATACATAAATGTCAAGAACATCATCATTTACCTCAGACTTGCTGATACATCACTAATATAGGTGTCAAAAGTGTGAGAAATTCCACGTAAAATAAAGCTAGTTATGAAGACGTAGCATGTAGCTGTTAAGACTTACATATGGATAATGCAAAGGCAATGAAAATAAAAATGACAGAAAATTGTTATGAAAATTAATATTTAGTTGGTAAATCGCTAGAACATATACAATACGAGTGATATTACGATTTAGCTAGCTAGCATGTAGTATTTAAGAATATATATATATCTCCAGTGGGGGGAAAAGTATTTAGTCAGCCACCAATTGTGCAAATTCTCCCACTTAAAAAGATGAGCGAGGCCAGTAATTTTCATCATAGGTATACCTCAACTATGAGAGACAAAATAATAATAAGAAAAAATCCAGAAAATCACATTGTAGGAATTTTAATGAATTAATTGGTAAATTCCTTGGTAAAATAAGTATTTGGTCACCTACAAACAAGCAAGATTTCTGGCTCTCACAGACCTATAACTTCTTCTTTAAGAGG
>JAOVVA010000034.1:11584946-11606099 GCA_028565275.1 Leiocassis micropogon
GGGAGCCCCCTAGTGACGGGGAGGACTACGACTAATATGGGGGAGAAAATTGGAAACCCCCCCCCCCCAAAAAAAAAAAAAAGATTTAAGATTTAATACATTTGTACAAGTCCTACTATTCTATTGAATGTAAACTTTATCAAGTCATTATTTTAAACATAACTAGCTATTTTAATAGCTATGAGCTTTTGAAGCATAATTCTAAAGTAAATCTTAATCAACAATAAATATGTCACTAAGGTGCAAAACTCTTAGTAGGTTCTCTAAAAACAAATGGCAAACAGCTACTCATAAACCAATGAACATCCTGACATCAGCTGGTTGTGACATCGACACCATGAAACACAGGTGGACTCCTGTTCACGGCCCTTACAGAGAGAGAGAAAGGAAGAGCTAGAATACAGAAGAAAGCTATAAGCTTCTTTGAGGAAGCAAGACTTAATGATTCAAATGGAATAACTTAGTTCCATGGTGGACTAGTTGTTAGCTCCCGTTAGTCACCCCGACCCATCACCTCCAACCACCGAAAGAGGAAATGTGGAATAGGGCTTGGCATTATCATGATATTATATCAGTATCATTATACAGTTCATCATACTATTAGACTCCAAAACATTTCCATTGTTACAGATAACGAAATACTATGGTAATAAGATAAATAAAGTTGTAACAGTTAAACGAGTGACTTTGACTTCCGTTCAGTGTAAAGTGGGTCATCACGTGGCGTAAGGGTTAAAGATTTACCGGAGCC
This sequence comes from Leiocassis micropogon, assembly GCA_028565275.1. Lineage (NCBI taxonomy): Eukaryota > Metazoa > Chordata > Actinopteri > Siluriformes > Bagridae > Leiocassis > Leiocassis micropogon. The sequence continues at coordinate 11,585,698 of JAOVVA010000034.1, forward strand.
ATCAGAGGCCATTTGGCTCTCAGCTGTGTCAACAAGGCACCTATTCACAACAATCCAGCAATGAGAAGGGGTGGAGAGGGTGGCTGAGAGTAAATGGCAATCCACAGAGAGAGAGAGAGAGAGAGAGAGAGCAAGAGGGAGAGAGAGAAAGAGAACGAGAGAGAGAGAGAGCAAGAGGCAGAGAGAGAGTGAGAAAGAGAGTGAGAGAATGAGAGAGAGAGAGAGAGAGAGAGAGGGGAGCGGAGAGGACTTTGAGCCCTCTTTGTTCTCGTCCATTCAAAGCTGCCTGAGAGGACTGCGGTTTCTCGTTACCTAGAGTGATCCTAAAACTTAATGATATCATTGTTATCCGGGATAAACGTCCACCTCGCTATCGCTTATAAACGTCCATAAAGCAGGGTGTGTGTCTAAGTGTGTGTGTGTGTGTGCAGACCATAAAGAGGCGCTCCCCGGTTGAAGTCTACGCTGACGATACACTTCCTTTGGCACAACAATGGATCAGCTCTGCATGGAGAATACTCTGAATCGGGTTCAGAACCGGAAATTAATAGTGTCTCTAAGGTTCTGCTTCTCGATCGGTCCGAGTGATTCCACCACAAAACCAGCAGGGGAAAACAAACAGCAGGGGTGGCTATTAGCGATTTGGAGGTATTGGTTAATTCTGCAACTAGGGGCAAAACTTAAATCCAAAAAACTTCATACCATGCTACTGCAAGACATTTTACATAACGTGATCACATAACGTATCACAGTGTACGACAAAACAGGAAGAACAAATTAAAACAAATTTTTTATATATATTACAGTGAATTCAAAAGAATCAAAGCTAACAGTGATACCTTAGAAAATAAATTATATGTATCACAGGAACAATTTTTGAAATCGATCGTTTCCCAGATCTGCTTCAAAATTTACTCAAATTTTCATTTATCGCATAAGCAACCATACACGGTCCGACATGCATTTAAATGGTTAACGACCGCCTGAAACCGAAAATTTTAAGAAAAATAAATATTTTACAGTAAAAAAGCTATAAAAATAGAATTTGCAATAAAATCTATTTTAAAATTGCTCTGGAACAAAATTGTGAGAAAATGAATGTGTGAAAATATTAAAGTATAAAAAATGTAAAAACTTAAAATAAATAATTAATTTATAAAAAAAAATAATTTGGAAATTTGAACGTTTTCACAAATTCAGGGAAAAAAATTAAATTGAAATGAATTGCCTAATGATAATCTCATACATATATATATATATATATTTTATTTTTTTGCCTGACGATTTTCAGCTCCTTGCTCCAGTCCTGTAGGTGGTGTTATTGCACCCAACTGCTCATAATGACTTGTATCTCCGGTGGTATATTTTAAAGAAATCCATAAATTTTAAACTTTACCTAAATAATTACAAAATTATTTGAATTGATTTTGAAATATTAACAACTTACCCAATTCACTGAATTGATTTAACCTACCAATTCATATAAAAAATTGATCTACTAATAAATGAATTAAAATGTATGATATAAAAAGTTAAAAAAAAAAAAAAAAAGCAATCCTGTTATTAAAAAAATTATCATTGGAAAATTAAAAAAAACACCTAAATAAATAAATAGGACTAGGACAGTACATTCCTGATGCTTCATTTGGGTAGTCACAAAAAAAATAACTTGATTTAATTAAACTAAACTATATCTTTCCCATTTATTGTTCTTGTTGTGCGTATCCTGCACGATTTGACAAACCGGTAAAAATTATGTCACGTTAACGTGGTTGTGAACCATCAAACTCTTAACAATCCTTTCAGGTGCTACTTAGCGACAACCTATTCACCTTAGCTATTCACGCTACAGCTGGTGTTAGGGCTGCGTCGCATAGCGCTCCGTAATTTCAGACCAATAGAAATGCAGGACCATGTCCCAGAACTGAAACCTGAGATCCAAGAGCTCCTTGTTCAGCGCAGCGATGTGGCACTTTGACCCTTGACCTGGATAACGTTGACCAGGTCTATATCCCGGGGCTTCTGCAAAGTCACACATTCGGGAGCAATGACACCGTGTTTCTTTGTTTGCGGAACAAACCTACCATTCCCTAGCTCTGTAACTCGATGACCTGCTCCCTGATTTATTTTGGGAGGGGTGAGGGAGGAAAAAAAAACAAGAAAAGAAAAGGAAAGAAAAGAAAGAACGACAGGTTAGCTTCAGGCGATAATTATATTCGAAGCAGAAGGAGGAGGAGGAGAGGAGGAAAAGCTGGCTACAATATGCTCCGTGTTATTGAGTCCTCAGTGTCTGACGCTTTACTGATGGGAATGGCAATGAGCTCAAGAAGAAGCAAGCGTGGGACTCGCGAGAGAGAGAGAGAGAGAGAGAGAGAGAGAGAAAGAGAACTGAAGTGTGTATGTGTGTGTGTGTATGTGTGTGTGCAGGAGAAAGAAACGGAAAGAGAGAGTGAGAAGTATCAAATGAGTAAATGAGAAAGCCAGCGTGCAATAGGGAAAGGGCACTGAAATATGTGCGACGGAGGGAGGAAAAAAAAGTGTGAGAGGACAAAAACTAGCAGAAGGCACAGAGAGAGAGAGAGAGTGTGTGTGTGAGAAAACGACTCAGTCTTTGCCAACCGCCGTCCCCATGCAGGAGTGCTCATCTAGATAGCGAGCACAGACACACACACACACATACTCGTACAAATACCGAGACACACTCTGAAGACATGTCCCTCTGACTCAAACGGCCTCGGCACAGATGACTTCATAAACAGATAATCTAGTTTGCTGCTATACATTCTATATTTTTTTAAAATGTCCTTCTTTATTTTCTTTGCCATTTACGCTGGTAACTAACCACTCATTTTAGCCATGCAACAGTGTTACGCTAATTTGTCATTAGTCTGTTCACGCTAGCTCTCTTTGTGGCTGTACTAGCTAGCTAGCACTGCTGTTGCTGCTGCTGCGGTGGTTACTACATTTCTGTGGGAAGTTTCCATCTGCCAACTAGGAAACAAACAAACAAACAAACAAAAATGTATATAGAAACCTACAATTCAACCTGAATGGAAAGTCTGTTCTGAATCTCTACTTGTGGATGCTATGCTTTAAGCTCGTAAGCGAGTGATAGCATAACATCAGGCTAGTTTTGCTTTCCTTTCATTTTTAACATTCTGAAGTTAATTACTTTAAATGAAAACAAAAAATTTCTGCATATTATTTAATTCTTAGGATGTAACAAACTAATAATACAATATATTTGGTAAAGAATCAAAACTAACTAAAAAACAAATGTTTTGCTAGCTTGTTAAATTGTTTTGCTAGCTAGCTAACACCACTCTCTACCACCATACAGCATAATTACCGGATACTGATTCTACCCATTATCTAGTGGTGTTAGCTAGCTAGCAAAGCATTCGGTTTTAGACACATTTGTTTTTTTTTTGTTTTTTTTATTACATTAGATTCGATAGATGTATCATTAGCTTATTAAATCCTAAGAAGGAAATGTCAAATTAGTTTCAAGTAATTAATTTTCACTTCAGAACGGTAAAGCGGAAAAGAAAGCAGAACTAGCCTGATGTCACGCTAGAAATCGCTTGGGTTTTTCGTGTAGCGAAATTCAGAGCAGACTATATGATTGATTATCAGAATATTATAGCAGAATAGATCAATGAAATAAGTTGGAACAATACAATGGAGATACATGATTTGGAGGATACGGTTACGAGTTATAAACAATAAGTTAGCCATTATTAAGAAACACATTTTCTGCAATTAAAAACAATGTCATAGAAATGTTGAAGTCAACTAGCCAGCTTGCTAATAACAAAGGTTTAGCTGTACTGTTTCCTAAAAGCTGGTTATTATTTCTTTCTCCTTATTATTATTATTATTATTATTATTATATTTTTTTGTTTTAATCTGCACCGTTAGCATGAAAGTGACAAGTCTTGAGGTAAAATTCAGCTCGGCTTATTTTATGTCAACACTTTCTTTGCTAGTGATGTTAGTGTAGCTGTGGCTAGCTTATTATTAAATTGTTTTCCAGGTTTTGACTCATGTAAGCATTAAAATGAAAAGACAAAACTACATCAACGGCATGGTATGACATGAGCTGGGTAGCTCTCCATGACACAGGGGTAGAGGTTTGCTCTTAATCTTCTTAAATCAAGCTTAATTGTCGCTGATAATCGCTATTTCTATTCCTTCTTTGCTTTTGTTCTTCCTTGATAAATTTCGAACCCAATGTCCGGTACTCCATTATAAAATAACATATTAGAAAACATTAGAACTGATACCATTATAGTGTTACATGTTTCATTTACACGGTTATTTTTTTTTCTCCTCAGAGCAGAATCCAGGTTGATTCAGAGCCACTCCTTGAAATGAAAAGCTGTTGAGGAAGTTATGAAATTTGCCCCCAGGGCGCAGAAAACGATGACAGAGAAATCCGACCGGTCGCTCTCTCTCTCTCTCTTACTCACTCTCTGTCTCTATTTCTTTCTTCTCTGTCGTCTCTCGCTCTCTCTCTTTATGTCCCTCTTTTGTCTGTTCATTTTATCGCCCTGGGGAAAAACTTTTCACAGCCGCCTGAGCTTCTGACTGAACAAAGAAAGAAGCCGCTCGCACCGGTTTCGACCCGGCCGACCTCGCAAGAGCATGTGTGTGTGTGTCTGTGTGTGTACAAGTGAGAGAGAAAGAGAGAGCTTTTGACAGTAAGTTTATGTGTGTGTGTGCGAGATAAAGGGAGTCTGTCCACTTTAATTAGTCCCCGGATTGGCGCCTTCGTGGCACTTTTACAATAGCTGAGTGTGCTGCGAAAAACACACACACTTACGCAAAGTCACACAACTTCCAAACGGCTGGTCTAAGCTTCAGGAAAGGATGCGAACATCCGGGGGGCTGAGCATCAAGAATGTGGACAGGAATGTGGGAACGCAAAAGAGGACAAGGGGAAGCCTGATTTCACACCGCAGCGGGAGACGCAAATCATCGGATCTAACATATGGTGGAAAACCAAACTGAAGAAAGTTGTACTGCAGGATCAGCTGTGAAAGAATATCATGTTGCAATGTTCATAAAAACAAAAAAGAAAAAAAAAGAAGCTGGCGCTCTTGCTAAATTAGGAAGCCAAAAAAGATTAGCAGGGTTGTCAAAAGGGGATTAAGGTATGCGAGATCCTGTTTATCCTCTTGCTCTCGTTTTCATACAGTACGGCGTTAAGAGTGAAATCCCAGGAAATATCAGCTCCTTTTCTGGCAGAGTAAAACCTGTAATAAGCAACGCTAGTTAGTTCGCCATCATCCCTCCACATGTTGGCGAGATCTTGATTGTACCTTAAGGGTTGCTTAATTTCCCTACCGTGCAATGGAGACACAACAGCCACAGATGTGAAGTTAATGCGGATTACGATTATGTGTGCCTGTGTGTGTTTTATCCCCCTGGCCCGCATGTTAGAAGTCAGGTCTTTGGCTTTGAACTCGCTCGGTTAATTCCCGGCTCATCTTTCTTGCATTCCGGAAGGTTCTCAGGCCTCGGGGTCATGAAGGTTGCCAGACTTTCCCGTGTTTTTTTCCTTCTCTCTGTTCACCTCAGTCATTCCATCCACCACCACCACCACAGGAATAGCTCAAATTCCTATGCTTGAGCTGAAACAGTAACCCAATCCTTGAGCTTCATATATCTTTGACTTAAATCACATCCTTGACTCCATTCCCAGAGTTTTGCACCATCTATAAAAAGGTATGCCTGCTACAGATTTATGATTAACGGTGTAAAACGTTGTGTATTAGAGTCAGCAAGGAAAGACTTTCTGGAGGTTCTGCACAGATCTGGAGATTGCAATACCTTCGATTTTGCTTTACAACCACATAAAATCTCTGGGAATGCTGTGAAAAACAGGGCGACCGTTAGCGATGCATCTGAGATCAGAGGTGCCCCTGGCATGCAAAAACAACATAGATTTATTAGGAATGAAAGCTCGAGTAGTGCAGGGACATTTCTTCAACCAGACTCCCATGTGGTGTGGCGTTACCAAGGTTATCAGTTCTCGAGTGTTGGATTGAGGAAATGCTGTCTTGATGTCTTTCAAGAAATATGCACTTCACACAATCTTATCTTCTTGAACATCCTGCGCAAGTGATCATAGGGTAGCAGAGCCTCTGGAGTCGAGTCGACTGCCCCGTGTCCGCTTCACGCTACATTGTGCATCCTGTATACAGATGTGCTAGCAGTGGCTGCAACAGCTGGCCACATGGGAAAATGGAAACAGGGAGGGTAGGGGGTAAAGAGGAACAGAAAAACGGAATATGTCCCTCGGATTAACAAATCACAGCGACACGTCTCGCTCTACATATCTCGTTAATCTCATCTTATCAAAATAAAAAGTCATAAAAAATGGTAAAAAAAAAAAGAACCCTTGACTTGCATTACACCAACAATAAGCATTAGTTTGGGCTGTAAACAGAGTATGGGAAGCTTGGAAAGAAAATACGCACACAAAGACGTAAGGATTTGGGAGCTTTATTCACCAAAAAGATGAAAGTATGTCAACCTGAAGTGTATAAAAGAAACAAGTGTGGGTGTTTAAAGGAGGAAGTTCTGCAAATGAACGTAGGGGAGTAATGCAATTAGAGCACGCCTGGTGGGACACTGTCTTTTTTATCCCCCACCCCCCCGCTGTTTCTTCCGCCCGACTTTAGCCTGTTACTTCCAGTCGAGAGGTCCTATTGGGACTTGTCCCGACAGAGCTCATTGTCCAAGCACAGCTAATGTTATTGCAGAGGCCCTGAAAGCAGTGCGCTTAACGAGAGCCAGACCTTTTCGTTATTGACACAGAACCCAATCCAGGCCCTGGACCCTGTCGTCTGATAACAACTGCCCGTCTCCTGCTATCACATGCATGAAATAGCTGCAAGGTGACGCTGACGAACTAGGTATTACTGCTAGTTTCAGCTTGATACTGCTCGCTAAAGCGGCTCGTTTTCTGTTCTTATGGTAAGAGTGATAAGATGCCAGAGCGAGAGAGAAAGAGAGAGGGAACGTTTTTCAAAGGGCCGCTGGGTTGACATTTTGAAAGGCCTACTGCTTTTTTTCTTCTCTCTCTCTCTCTCTCTCTCTCTCTTGTCTATTTATAAGCCGGCACTCCTCAGAGTATTTCTGTGAGGAAGGGATCAAAGGCATTTTTAAATTGTGGCAGGGGTGGAAGGGTGGCTCGCCAATAAAACAGGAGGAATGGGAAAGCCGCTCGGGTTCAGAAGCCAGATGTGGAACCGTTGCTTCTGCTCCTAATTACATCTTTATATGGCATTGCGTTCTGTGTAGATCCGGCTGCACTGAATCTCAGCCGGCAGTGTTGTGACTGGCCGTGACAAGGCAAATTAAGTCACGGGTAAAGACGGAAGTGCGTGCCGAGACTTATGCAGAGTTCAAAACTATGCAAGTCTGAATCAGACAGTAACGAAACTGGAACTTCATTGGAATGAAGTGAAATACACAACGTTTAACTTGATTTGACGTTAAGATGATTTCAACGTGCCTGGTAACTTTGACATGCGGTCATGTGCACTTTGCGAAGAAGATGAATGATGGTTGTTCTTGTGTTTGCGAAGCTTTCCGTGCGTATAGAGAGCCTGACATCAAAAGGGTGAATAAGCTCCAGTGGCAGGGTGCCATCTGCCATAATGGGGATTTTCACTGCCAAGCACTGAACTGTGGCCTAGAGAGCACTGAGGGATTATGTGCATCAATTTAAGTGTTAGTCTGTCCTATTAGTAGAAGATACGCTCGGATAATAAACAGCATCCCAACTCAGGATATTTTTTTGTTTGTTTTTTTTTCTGGCACAACAACTTTAAGATTGGAACTTTACCCAAAAAAAACTTTTTGTTCTACTTTTCCACACTATTTTTGAGCTCTTAAACTCGGCCACTTAAAATCAATTAGCCCTTGTTAAGGCTCATTAGCATAACCTGAGCAAAGCACCTACGCGGGTTCTAAAATAAGCACTGCCAACGTTCGCACCCTGCAATCATCTCCAGGCTCCCTTCGCATTCCGGAGCACCGTCGCCTCGGCAACATGGCCCAAGCACAGACTGTGTGGAGTCGAGGTCATGTGACCCTTCAGAGGGGGAAAAAAGAAGGACGAAGAGTTGAGAGAGAGAGAGAGAGGGGAGGGGGATGAATGTTGAGACTTAAGCGATATGTCTTTTCCAACACCTCCCTCGCTCGCTTTCCTATCTTCTTTCCCATGATTCTTCTTTCCCCCATGAAAAGGAAAAATGGCAGGCACATATTTCTGTTATCTGGCATCACTGGCAACTTTTATACCTTCAACAGAAAGACACGACACAAGATTTTTTTCCCCCAACAAACGACTATAACACACTGTAGTGCTTTGTCGGAACATGCCCAGCTAACTGGTGGCAGCATCACAGAGCCGGAGAAAGGGCAGTGCATTCATTACCCGCTCTGCGAAAGGGCAGGTCGCGTTAAAACCCACAAACAGAAATCAGAAGAGACTCGAATTAACAACTCGGACCTGGCTGACTGACGGACCACGTGCTGTTTCACTCTTTCTCTTTTGAAAGGCTTGAAGGGCTTGTCCACCTCAGGAGGCTTTTATTCACTTCTTAACCCTTCCACTTACTTCATTCGGACAAATACAAATCAGACCTATTATCGTGTAGGTCCGCATGCTTCCGTCCAGTGCATGGGGCCAGTCGGAGAAACAGATGAAACAGAAAAGCACTTTTAATAGACCAAAAAACGGCACGACCTCCGGTTCCGAATGGTCGCCTTTTTGTTGTTTATTAATGCAGCAGTAATGAATTGAAAAAATTGACCTTTTTTGCATAATTGCGCTTTTAAACGAATAGTTTCCCGGTGTCAAATGTTTTCTCTCATTATGAAACACAGCAGGTAACCTCATACCTCCGACAGCACGATACCAGGAAGCCAAGCCACAATTAGAGCCTTTGTGATTAATTTTTACACGTAAATACGGATTTTGCATAGAAACACGAAAGCATTCATAAATTTACAAGGTTCACATCCAATTTTAATGTTTACAAGCCCTTTTCAAGGATACACTCGCTGTTCTTTAACATGCACACACAGACGTCTTAACGTGATGAACACATTAGCTCCAGATTCCCAAATATCATTAAAAAACCCCTCCAAAAATGCATGCTGCAAAAATCAGAGTACGAAGTTAATAATTTATAAGCTACTTATCCAAAAATGAAATCAAATGCATATACTATTATCAGTAATTCGTTTTTCACATTTATATCATCCTAAAAAAACTTAAATTGAGGATGACTAAGCTCAGCCACCCATATTCACACGAAATATGCTAATTTACCCTTAAGCAGTTAGTTAGCCTCTATTCGCTAACCTACACATCTTTAGCTTAAAGAAATCACACTGAAGATTTAGCTTTATACATTTAACTTCATTGTATATCAACGAAACATGTTATAAAAAGGATGGCTAAGCCAATCCAATTATATCCTCAAAAAAGATGCTAGGTTAAACTTTTGCAGATAGCCTCTAACAGCTAACCAACACTTCTTTAGCTTTAAAAAAGTGTTCACATGAATATATAACTTCATATCATTATTTAATTATTTTTTCCACTGTATGTCACTAAACATGTTAAAATGAGGAAAAGCTAAGCTAAGCTAAGCCACTTGTATTCGCGCAAAGATGCTAGGTTAGCCTTTTGCAGTTAGCCTCCACATCTTTAGCTTTTTTTTTTTAATCGCACTGAAGTTTTAGCTTCTTTTTTTTTTAAACACTGTATCTCACTAACCATGTTAAAATGATGATGGCTTAGCTAGGCCACTTATATCCACAAAAAATGGTAGGTTAGCCTTTTGCAGTTAGCCTCTAAAAGCTAACGTAAACATCCTCAGAAAAGATGCTAAGTTAGCAGTTCACAGCTAGCATTTAACATCTAACCTATCCTTCGGTAGCTCTTTAAAACATCCGCAGCACAAAGATTCACCTCTATATATTTTTTTTTAAAAACCTTTTATTTCACTAAACTGGTTAAATTCACAATAGCTAGCCCACTCATGTGTTGGGTTAAACAATAGGCAGTAATATCATGATGCGATATTCATGCCGTGGCTTCATACTACAGCATATTTCTCAAATATTTTTACATGTTATTATACAAATGTTTTTTTAATTACTAATAAACACTTAAACACTTTGTCAGTGGCTGTGCTACTTATTCTGAGCACGTACTTAGCCTGTCTTTTTTTTCTCCCCTCAAACGCTGAACAACCGACAAGCTGCTTCATTATTTTCCCAGAAAATCTAATTCCATCTCTATCCTTTCTGAGCCAAATGATATTACAAGGTGTGCAAATTAAGCGTGAAAACTGAGAGAATTGGCTACTTTGCATGATTAGCATGATAAAGAACAGGTGGCCAGCGAACAGCAATCTAGCCTGAACGTGTACGTGAGACGTAGGCGATATAGGTGAGATTGATCAGACCTGACGTAGTATGCTTTCAGTGTGAACAGCACACGGCATGCGAGTTCGCATCGTGCTAGGCTGTTGCACAGTTTATAGAGCAGATTCCAGACACGGCAGTGCGGTTTGGCCACCGGGCTTTTTGTAAACCTCTAAGTCTCTGTGACTCTACTGTGATTTGTGACATCTGCCTTAGAGCCTCAGCTTGTTTCTTTTTGCCACAAGGACATTTAGTGGTAAAAAAATTAAAGAAAAGCAAAAAGAGAAAAACAGATTCATTGCACTTCTCTGGCAAACATCAATCGTACTTGTGGCGAGACCTCGATCCTGCGCAAGTGCGTGCGGCCTCTATTAACTCTCTTACTCCGGAAGCGACATGCACACGAAATCAATTCTCACACACACGCGCATTGAGCGGGGTTGAAATTAGATCGGTTCACATGGAGAGGTCTCATCGAGGCTCGACATGTTTGTGCAATCTGGCGACGGTAAACATCGCTGGCGGAGACTAGTGAGCGCACTCAGGAACTCAACGGATCTCCGAACGCCTACAGCCAGCAGCAATGAGAGGACGGAAATAAAAATAAAAAGAGCCAGATGCAATCTCGGAATAACAATTTTGGGTTTTGTAGCCTGGCTAAAGTTATCTCAGATCCACTGGGACGAAATATCAAGCTCTTCCTGATGCAGGAAACCTTGGGGGAAAAAAAAGCGCCCGATTGCCGGGGTTTGGAAAAGGGTTGGCAAGGGTTTCTGAAATGCATACAGGGCCAGACTAAATATAAAAGCCACACATCCCTGAGGGGAGAAAAAAAGGAGAAAAAAGCAGGGCCCCAGATGTGAAACTAGCGTTAACTTATCAAGACGTAAAGTTAGAGAGGTAAATAGGAAACGGTGTGGCGCGAACCTTCTAAGCAAATTCCTTTTCAGCACCCCCGCCAACCCCTACTTAAATACCCCCACCCTAGGATGGATGAGGGCGAAGAAAGCATGCAAATAAAGCAGGCAGGCGAAAAAGCCGCAGAGCACGAAAGGTGATGTAGATATAATCGATCCCAGATGGTACACTTTTTCAAAGTGGCCAGGTTTGTTGACATTAATTTAAATCAGCATTGTGCTGAATGTCAAATGAGTTAAGATTCTGTCTGTTCAATTTTTATATTTATAGACAGAAAGCTAAACACTCTGTTTCCTGCCTTTGTGGTTAGACAATCCATAACAAAATGGTGTAATGAGTTATACTATCTACCATAAAGTTGATTATTTTTCCAAAACAACATATCTTGAAGTTTTCCTCTTATACCATAGCGGAATATTATCAAAGATAGTAAAGGCATTGCTAATAGTGCACATGAATGGCTTTTCCACTTGCAAATATGTAATAGTAGTATAAGATACAGTACTACGCTACTACGCATCATTAGTCTATCATAAACATCTGCTTCTGAAAAAGTTAATTTATTAGCTAATTATACACACACACGCACGCACAAGCAGCTCAGACTGATTTAATCACAAGCCTACTTCCTTTTTGATTCTTTAACGTCTAATCTGGCATCCCACAGGGATCTGTTCTTGGCTCATGAATATTTACTTTGCCACCAGCCCTTAGTCGTGATCCCTAACAATGGACCTCAGTGCAAGATAATCCCGTCCCTGCTGGCACTCATAGATTACAGAGGTCATGCAGGGCAGAAGACCGGGTCAGGTAGAGGGTGACCTGAAACGTTTCGGGGTTAAAAGGCGGTGCCAATAAGACTACTCCTCAGGTGTCACGGCTGGCTAAATACATCAAGCCAAGATCTGTCAGAAGGCGATTATTAAGCAGCACTTAGCATTTAATGGATTAGGTTTGGGGGGGTGGTTAAGGGGAGCTTGACAAGTTGGAGGAGGAATATCTAACAGAAAGATGCTTTTCAGTGAAGTGTGTGAGAGATATTCAGGAGCCAAAAGGGGAAAATTGACCACTTTCTCTAGAATGCAGGGGAATTAATTCTCTCTCTCTCTCTCTGCTGTCAGTCAGAGCATCACTACCCAATCATAGGCATGTTTAATTAAAAAAACAAGGAACTGCATCATATCCATGAGTTTCTTCTATGAGTTTCTTCATCCTTATTAGTCCAATCAATAACCTCGTATTAAACAAGGTGAAACAACCTCCGCGACGACTGACAGATGGTCCTGCAGGATAAGAAGCAGCAGTGCGTCCTGTCATGCTAAATTTACCACCGATGCAAGTCAGATTTCCCTACAGGGAACCCTAACAGCCATGTCTAATTTCCCCTCCTTAATGAAGTGCCCTGCACCACCTTCATCTAAATGAACGCTTAATACATTTTTATAGAGTTTTTCACAAGAAACTTTTCAAAAGGACACTTTGCGCAGTACACGTATAAACCCCTAATGTTTTATTTATGATAATTTTCACAGGTCCATTTGTACATTAATTATGCATACCGCGGAACAGGAACACATTTTCAGTAAGAAAAAAGAAAAAAAAAGGCAGAGGCGCACATTAAAGGTGGAAATGAGAAATACTGTGCCTATTTAAAAAAGAAATAGCGAATGAAGCGTTACATTCATGCAGTGTGTCAAGCAACCGTTAGAATTCCAGTCAGCTTATTTTATAACATGTTTTTTTTTCCTTACTGTAACCAGACGAGCGAGGTATAAATACATTCTTTGTGTGGCGTTAATGAGGTCAGGTTGTGACTTTTGGTTCAAACATTCCTTTATCGAATATTAATAGGACCGACCAGTGAAGGAGAACAAGAATAGAAGGAAGAATGCAGGAGGTTGAGAGAGTCAGTGGGTGGTGGATCGGTGGTGAGGTTGGGGGGAGTGCTGGAGTGCTCAGCAAACTAGTTTGGAATGTTTACGACAGGTCTGAAAGACAGCTGCTCCATCTGCTCCTGCCATCAATTCTTCCTCCTTATGCTAGAAAAAACTAAAACTGCATCCCACCCCATTCCCCATGCCAGGACAACTGTATAAGCACCTGATTTCTGAATTAAACTCTGCTCTTTCTTTGAAATACCATCACTGATCAGATTTATGCATATGAAATATTTATGACTAGCGCACCATTCATATCCAATCTCATAATAAAAAAGCCAAGTGACTCACCAGTTTCTTCATTGACAGCAAAGACACCAAGTCCGGATCCATCCCGAATAGAGTAACGAATCTCCCCGTCCCTTCCTTTGTCCTCGTCCTGAGCGGTTACTTTCATGACGGACGTTCCGATTGGCACATCCTCTTTGATAAATCCCTTATCCACAAATGATGAGAACCACGGTCGATGTAAATTCTCGTTTACGTCCGCTACCTCCACCTCAATACTACAGCTTGAGGATAAAGAAATTGGTTTGCCTTTGTCCTTGGCCCTCGCTACGAGGTTATAAACTTGTTTTTTCTCATAATCCAGATTCTGAACGATTCGAATCGCACCACTCAGTTTGTCCACTTCAAATTTCCCGTCGCCACTGTCTATGAGGCTGTAGCGTACCTGGCTCGAAGTTCCAACATCAGGATCGTGGGCTTCCAACCACATAATAACAGTACCAATAGGTAGATCCTCACGGACTTTTACTCGATAATTTGGAGGTATAAATTTCGGAGGGTTGTCGTTCACGTCTTCAAGTGTGATTTTAAGTGACACGATCGACACCAGCTGAGGTTCACCAGTAGCCTGGTCACGGGCTGCTATCCTAAGCAACAGCTCAGGCTGAATTTCACGATCTAATGGCTTTTTAACCCTTACAATTCCAGTCACCTCATCGATGGCGAACTGATCCGTGTCCGCCAGTATATAGTACCTGACGACGCCATTATCTCCAAGGTCTCTATCTTTGGCTTCAACCTGAATGACTTCAGTCCCTACAGCTGTGTTCTCACTTATTTCCACAGAATACGTGTTTTGTAAAAACTGCGGACTATTATCATTAGCATCCGTGACCTTGACGTCAAGCAGACGCGATGATGACTTCTGAGGTATTCCAAGGTCGTAGACAGTGATGTTAAGCGTATAATGATCAGATGTCTCTCTGTCAAGCGGTGCATAAACCTTAAGCCATCCGTCATTCGTGTCAACTACAAACCGACTTTCAGTATCACCTCCAGATATGACATAAACCAGCTTCCCATTGAAACCACTGTCAGCGTCAGAGGCACTCAAATGAACGATCCGAGCCCCAACAGGGAGATCTTCCTTGACCTCAACAACGCTCGGGAATGGTTCCACGAACTGAGGTGTAAAGCGATTGACGGCGTGAAGGTCTACAAAGTTATCATCTGGTTCAACTTGGCTGTGGAGTTTACTGCCTTGGAGCAATTTTTCCGCGAGCATGGTGGCTACACCGGTGTCGACACACTTCACTTGAACCGGCTTACGAGGAGTAATGACAGTTATGTTCAAGAACATCACCGGAGTTTCATGTTCTCCATCACTGGCTACGATCTGCAAGCTGAACAAGGATGTCTTTGCTGCTTCACCCTCACTCAGCGGCTGCTTTAGAGACAACACCCCTGAGTTAGGGTTCAACTCGAAAAGATCTAGGTCGTTCCCGGTTTGGATCACGTACCTGACCAGCTGGAGCTCGTCAGCGTCAATGGCAGATACGGTAGTGATCTGTTCTCCGGTGCCATGATCTCTGGGCACAGTGACCTGGCAGTCCACATTTTCGAACAGAGGCTTGTTGTCATTTAGGTTGTTCAGGCTGATTGTGACTTGAGTCTCGACCTCACGTCGGAAAGGTTCACCCCAATCTGACGCACGGACGCGTAAATTATAAATCCTTGGCATTAATTCATAATCGAGTTGTTCCGAGGTACTGATAACCCCTGTGAAGTAGTCGATAACAAAAGGCTGGGGAATGATGTTAGCAATACTGTATGTGACGTAACCGTTCTCTCCACTGTCTAAATCTGTGGCTTTCACTGTTAGAACACTGGTTCCTACAGGCATATTTTCATCAACACTAGCCTTGAAAGACGACTGCTGAAACTCCGGGCCGTTATTGTTCACGTCGATCACATCAATAATAACCTTGGCGGCTGCTTTTCCGTCACTAATAATTACCTCTAATTCATAGTGTGCCAAAGAGTCAGCATGGATGGGTCCAGCTGTTGTAATTAAACCAGTGTCGGAATTGACTGCAAAGGGAATTTTGTCCAATTTATGTTTGAAAGAGTACTTCAAATGGGGATATTTTGGCACAGCTGTGATCATAACAACAGGACTGTGTACTGGAGCAAATTCACTTACATTCGCCCTGTAAACAGATTGCTCAAATTTAGGAGGGCCTACTTTAAACAGTGGGGAAGTGATGTGGATGACTTTTGCTGAGGAAAACTGAGGTGGGCTTCCTTTATCCTTAGCTTGCAAAGTGAGATTGTACCCGTACGGCTGACCATCCCAGTCGACTTCCTTCACAGCTTTAATTTTGTATTCCTTACTGCCAGGACTGGTCCTCGTAGCCCGAAACTGCTGCAAAGGGTCTCCTGCTACGATGCTAAGAGACGCTATTTCACCATTGGCTCCTTGGTCGTCATCTTCAACAGTGACTACTGCATAAGTCGGGTCCTTGTCTGTGTCAGAAGGTGCTAGAGTGACGGCTGTGATGACTGGGGCGTTCTCGTTAGCCTGCTCTATGCGTACCGTCAGCTTAGCCATGCTGCTAAACCCGCTGCTCCCATACAGCTTCATCCCACGGTCCACAGCTAATATCTCCAAATCGTACTGCTTCGTCTCGGCATAATCAAGTTTGCCAGTTAGAGTCACCACCCCACTTGTGGGATGGACCGAAAACATGTCTGTCCAGTCTCTAAAACTGTAGTAGTACTCTCCGTTCGTACCGATGTCCGCATCCGTCGCCGTGACCTTGGCAATGCTAGTGCGTATTGCCGTGTTCTCCAGCAACGACACAGTGTAGGAGGTCGGAGAGAACAGAGGGCGAAGGTCATTGGTATCCTGTACCTGAACCATGACGCGAGCTCGCGCCTCGGCATTTGAGTTCCTTTCCACAGCTTTGACCGTGAGCAAATAGTGGTCTCTGACCTCCCGGTTAAGAATGGCGCTGCTGCCTCCTTTGGTCCTTATTCGCAAATAGGTAAAGTCCCCGAGTTGATACTCCTCAGCTTTAAAGAGGTTCTCGTTGTCACCTGACACAATTTTGTACCGTATTTCCCATGAAGGGTCTATGTTGTAGATGCCCATCTTGACAGGGCCTTCCAAGTACGTCTTAGCAGCAGAGTTTTCGAATATGGTGGTGTTGTAAATAGGACGGGTGAAGTGCGGAACGGACTTCGCATCCAGCCCTGGGGTGTGGGCGCTGCCGCACACGAGCAGCTGCAGCAGAGCCAGCAGCGAAGTCACCTGGATCTGCATGGTCACACTGCACTTTTCACCAAACCACCTGCAGAAACAGGGGGAGAACTATAAGAAAAAGTTGCTTTATACATTTTTATAGCTGTAACACTAACAAATTAATTCTACCAAATTAATCTACAATATTTTTTCTAATTATGCTTGATTGTTCTTTCCACCTGGTTATGCTTTACACATCATCAGAATAGATGCCCTAGATGCCACCTTTCGTACTGACAGGCATAAAAATCTCTGCCAAGGCTTCTAAAAGTTTTTTGCAGCCAGAGAGCTGTAAAAACCTCTCAGTAGAGATTTTTTATAGACTATAATCTGGTAATTCAAATATTACGTTCCAAAATGTAAAAAGAAATATTTGCCTACAAAATAATATTGGAGCAATAAAGAGAATCATGCTCAATGTTATGTGCCTCAGATCCCACTGTACGTATAATCTGCACAAAGGAAAATCACATAACGTTGTAATGTCACATCAGTCATACTCAATCAAACTCGTGACCGAACCGTTCTTTGACTACAACATGCAAAAGTGTAGCACAGCTTTAAAAAAATCCTTCTGCAATCAGATACACAGTTGCTTTATATTTCTGAAATGAAACAGATCTAAACACCAAATGTATCCTAGGACAGCGGCAGACATGATTCACATTCCTTGTTATGTCTTATTTCTAGAACGGCACCGTTCTCCGTTCCCCGGGATGTTGGAAGCGGTCTGTCCTGGATATATCATCTAAACACTCCAGCATTCCACTGGTTGTTATGAGACTTCTAATCTTTTTTAGGCGCTTGTTTAGCCTGGAAGGCATGGAACCTTCCTACCCTCATGCACACACACACAAACACACACACACACACACAGACACAGACGTTCTACAAAGCAGCTCGGCTCGCCTTCGATCCGGGGGTTTGGATTATTATTACTTCACGTTGTGAAGCTCAGAAAGTTGCTTAGGTAGTTAACAGGGGATGCCGTGCATATTTCATAAGGCGGTAATTAATTCAGGTATGCCAGGGGTTCTGGAAAAAAATTCATGCAGCCAGGGATCGCTTTAGCTTGAAAATTAATGACTCCTCCTGCAGGTACAGATTTAGAAACTTCATCAAGCAAATATTCGGCTGGTTATAGTTGTGTACAAATATTCTTATGGCAATTCATTAAAAAAAAAATATATATATAGTACTGATTTAGGCACTCACAGTATGCATGAAGCCCACACACACACACATACACACACACACACAAAACCCCTGGACCACGCTTTAAGAGCAACTCAATTAAAGCAAATGGGTTTTTAGAGCAAAATGACTTTTTTTGCAAAGTGGGGAAGACCAGAGTTAACACTGTAACACTTCGTGCGGATTCTTGCAACTTTTCCCGACTTGTAACAAATATGCACGCGAACGCTTTGAAGCACGCAACAAAAAAAATCCAACATCCCATCCCCCTCTCTCTCTCTCTCTCTCTTCCAACCGCGTTCCCTATTCAAGTCCCGCTGCCAGATGCATGGATGCGTGTTCAAACAAAGCCCGCAGGAACTTGGCTAAACATTTATACATTTAACACCATCATTTACAAACATCTCTCTCTCTCTCTCTCTCTCTATGTCTCTCTCTTTCTGTTACACACACTTTCTTATTTTAATCCTCACGCTCGAGTTTCCACCAGTGCCAACTAAGCAGTAATCCAAAAAATCCGACAAACTTTTACGCATTGAAATCCCGAACATCTGGAGACGATCACAGCTGTAATGGCAGTCTTTCCTACCTGATCCGACTCTAACGCGCTCGGTTTGGTGGTTTTTCATGGAGTTTATAAGTTCCCAGTGCGGACATGGCAGCAGGCAGCTCTCCTTCCCTCCTCACTCTGCGCGCAACTCATGCGCTCTCCCTCTCTCTATCCCCCTCTCTCTCTCTCTCTCTCTCTGGCATACTACTCCACTTTTCCTTCCTACCTTCCCAGCATGGCAAAAAAAAAAAAAAAACAGTACGCCACCTAATGGCTGGCACACTATCTAGCACACTAGTATGCTTTTTTTGGTGTATCCCTGCGCGCCACCGCAGCCTCAAAGGACCGGATCTACTTCCCTCTGGCACGAAGAGTAACTTCACTCACACACACACACACACACAAACATTAAACATAGTTACCACTGTTCAATAAACCAAAATGTGGTTGGAAATGTTGCTAAAAATCTATTTATGTATAAAATTCATTCAGGAAACTTTTTTGTCTAGAATAATGAAATGAAAAGGGAAAGAACAGAACGCCATGCAGGATTTAGATGATCAAGTTTTAAATACAGGTTACAGGAGGGCTAACAGTCACAGTCCCTCGGGGTTGCCATGTAGATCAAATGTGCCCTCGGTGGATATATTGTTGCATTTTTATTAATTTTTTTTAATGTAGCTGTATGAAATGTTAGTAGAAATAATAATCATCATCATTATAAAACGCTTATAACGGATTGTGTTATGGGAAAGGAGACAGGAAGGGACATGCTTTTTGGTTTATTAATAATAATAATAATAATAATAATAATAATAATAATAATACGTTTATAACTAATTGGAATTGTTTTAGGGAAAAGCAGATACTGTAGAAGTATCAAAGAAGTGTTTCCAATCTGGCAACCCGACCTTTGGGGGTTTCTCCCGACTCGAGCGCGTGCCGGTGGTTGCATGTCGTGCGGCAGGCGCTTGTGCTCCCGCTCGCGGGCGATGGCGCTCGTTCACCGCGGAGCTCTCCGGTAACGACCGTGCAACTCGGTTTATAGAAACGCAATGCACGCACAAAACGGTGCCTATAATAATAATAATTATAGGCACATATAATTATTATATAATAATATATATAATATATTATTATATAATAATAATAATTATTATTATTATTGTTGTAAATAAAATGCGTTTCATAATAATAATAATAATAATAATAATAATAATATAAACAGTCCTGACACCATCCTCATACCCATTATTAAGTTACGGTAACGGTGCTCGAGCGCGCCCGCACTTACCTCTGAAGAACACTTCAAAGTTTTCTCCGTTCAGTTCAGTCTCGAGCGCGCGCGAGCATCTCTCCGGGAAATATATTCCGCGTGCGGCTCCGACTACATCTCCATCATCTCCTCTTCCCTCTCCTCTCTTCTTTATTCTCTTCTCCTCTCCTCTTTTCCTCTCCTCCACTGTTCCTCACCTCGTTCCGCTCCGGCTCGTGCGCGCGCGCGCACCCCGCTGCTCTCGGGCTCAGACACGAGCGACGTCCGGCCGCCCGCACGCGCGAGCTCCCTGCTTCGGATTCCTGTACGCGCAGAGGAGGCGCGAGGAGTCTAGGGAGCGGGGCTGGAGTGACGTCACGGGAAGCTCCGACATCAAAAGGTAGACAGACAGACAGAAGGATAGATAGATAGATAGATAGATAGATAGATAGATAGATAGATAGATAGACAGATAGATAGATAGACAGACAGACAGATAGATAGATAGACAGACAGATAGATAGATAGATAGATAGATAGATAGATAGACAGATAGACATA
>JAOVVA010000034.1:11620618-11630906 GCA_028565275.1 Leiocassis micropogon
TTGTGACCTCATTTAAGAGGAGCCCTTCCCCTGACTTGCTGCTCAGCAGTATCTCATTTACATAAACACTGGAGAGAGGGGAGAGCTCTGAGACCTGCGTTGAAAAAAATTGTATATTACTAGACCTTTAAATCCTTTGCTGGTTTATACTGGTAAATTTTATAATAGTAACTGTAGCCAGCCATAATGGCCAAACACATAGATTTAAAGAGACCGTTTTTTTAAGTGGAAACAAATAAAGCAGTTCCTCTGGCACAAGAGACTCTACTTGGCACCTCTGTTTCCTGTGTCAGTTTTAAAGGTGGAGGTCAATCTAGATATCGTCTCCTAAACACTTTGTCCACTTTATCTTCGGAGCGTGAGAGAAGAGGTTATTACCACCTCGTGTCCAACAGTTTGCTGATACGGATCTGAAATTAAACCCAGTTTCACACCGGAAAACCTGCCTCCCCCCGCCCCGTTTTCCATTTTGGCCGACACGGGCATTATTCTTGTTCATGCTCAACGGAAATTGCCCGCTAGCGCTTCGGAACAATTATGCTGTCAGCGAGATGTATGTGTCCTAAAACGACACTCAGCTTAACGGAGGAAGCAAGGTGTTATTCCTACGTCTTAGTTCCTTCTGTTTTTTTCATTTGCGATCTTTTTTTTTTTTCAGCCACATGTACTTTTCCACCGATCGATATGGAGACTAATTACGGAAGAACTGCAGCAGTGATGGCTCTGTAAACAAGGATGTGAAGAGAAATGAACAGCAAGTTGAAGTAGGATAAAAGAAGATTTGGTAGGAGACAGAGACGAATCAAGCAATTAATGATGCGCCTCATGCTGATAATTAAACCAGGTGTTTTCAACATCTATTTCTTATGTACTGGTTGCTTGCAGCTTACAGCAGGAGCTTAATTTTAAAGTCATTTCTTTGGTGATAGTAAATGTAGACAAAAAGATCCTGGATGTTATTTATAAAAAGTTTCTTAAAATTAAAAAAAACCCAAAAACTCACAAATGCTGATTGAAACCGGTTTACAGGACATGAAGCATCAGTTGGATTAGAACTTTTATGGGGCCGGATTTGGCACTTTAAGCATATTTTTGATGCCCCTGTATTGATTCTTCCTTTCCAAGAACCCTACTAGATACTGAAAGTCCATCCAACAACTAGTATTCTTTGCAGAAACGGTTCCAATTATATATTATAACTCTAAACCAACCAAAGGGTGTCTGAGCAACAAGTCCTCTTACAGTATATGAGGTTACAAGAGGGGGGAAATCTGATTTGCTTGTTCATGTTTTTGGTTGTACCATAGACTGGTTAAAAAGAACTGGACAAACCCAACCTGACATCACCCAAAAGTTTACTGAAGAGCAGATTTGAAGCTCGGCTATGGGCACTCTGATCATCGCCATCTTGGCAGGAGCTGACTCCGCTTAAACCCTGGTTAATCCATAAACGGACAAATAGAGCCTGGCTGTTAGTTGGAACATGCCTAATTACCTAAATTATTACAAGCAAGGTAGTTTAGCTTAATTTTAGATAAATTTGGTATTTATATACAGGACCGAAATACATTATTGTTTTATAGTATCAGCTTATTCTCTGGGACTTGATAGATGACTACTTAAAAGAAAAATAAATTAGGCATAATTGTTTATATGGTGAAGTTCTCTGCATGTTTGTTTAACCTTAATGGAAATGAGTCTCCAGGTTGGGACATTCAGAGGAACAATCTGTGACTTTAAATCAATGCTTCTTTGGTTTTTTGAGAAATAAAAACTGTATATATAAACAACCTTCGATGTGGTACTAGTTTGCTTCATTGTTGATCAGTCATACCTGTCCTTTTATAAGTACCTGAGCTCTTTTCTTTTCTCTAATGGACTCTAATGAACCTCGAACCACTAATCCCTAATTAGGCCATTTTTATTATAGGACTGCAGGCTGGGAAAGATAGCGAGTCCTAATTAGCAGCACACAAGGGAGGCTTTCTTAAGGTAAATACATGTGGCATGCGTTTACCTGCCAAGAGTCGTTCAGTTACTTTTCAATTCAGTTTCCATAAGTGCTACATATTTATTCCGGCTCATTAATAATCAGCTAATAAGCGACGAATCAGACGTATGAGAACAAAATGCTTAACGAGTCAGGACTCTAAAACAAAAGCGGTCGTTTGCAAATTATTCAGTGCTCATAGTCGTACTTTTCACAGAATGCCAACAAACGCTTGGCTTTCGAATTCATTGTTGCATTTGCTTGGAATTTGTGATGGGTATAAATTATGGCACCCCATCCAAGCAGATATTTCGTCCAACAGCAGGGCTAACTGATTCACCAGCAAACACAGCTGCACCACATTATCAGAGTGCGCAAGACTCCAGCGTTTTGGCTTCAGGGGGCTTCATTTCGCACAAATCCACCGCAAACAGCCATAAAGCCCAGTCAGATGAGTAGAATTAGCCAGCTAATTTTGTCTTTTCATTTACACGGATTAAACCGTCCCATCGCGTGCCAATTATGCGCTATTTTCTGCTCGTTTCATTTTATTTTATTTTATTATTATTTAAAACGGAGTTCTGAGCGTTATTCACGAGGTGTAAGTATCTCAGGCGGATCAAAACTGTGGCATTTAAAAGCCATGCCTCTTAGATAAGACTATTATAAAGTAATATTAAGGATTTATGGGGGATGAAATGGGCAATTACAAAATGTCGAACCAGACAATTTATGGCTTCCCCTTTGGGAAAGGGTATAAGTAGATCTTTTTCTTTTTTATAAATTTTTTTTTTAAAGAAGCATTAAACATTCCTAAAACCCTAGAACCCTCTTTATCTAAGATTTACAGAATACATTATGCAAACAAGAGGATAGCAAGTAAATTTAATCTTAGTAATTTCAATGAATAAAACAAAATGAAAATGGGATTAATGATGTATTCCTGACACGTTAGCCTATGCAAATTACATATAAGATTTAAAAAAAAAAAAAAAGCACTGATAAAACAAATGCCATTTTTGTTAGCGGAACCTCATGGAACCCTCACTCACACACACTCAAGGCAGGACTCAAAACGTCGACCCTGCGTATGCAAGGCCACAGTGCTAACCACTACACCAGCGTGCCACCAATTTATATTACATTTAGTAAATGTACTTTAATTTACTGCAAGTAAAAATGCATTGCAATATTCAAACTATTGGGCTGCTGGTAATTACATGATTTCCAAACACATGTGGGAGGTGCTTACTCTGGAAGTGGGTAGAAAACCAAGAGGTGGGAGGTGCTTACTCTGGTAGTGGGTGGATACCAACAAGTGCGAGGCTATCAACAAGTGGGAGATGCTGGAAGTGGGTAGATAACCAAGAAGTGGAAGGCACTTACTGTGGAGTTGGTTGGATAGTGGGAGGAGCTTACACTTGAAGTGGGTAAATAACCAAAAGATGGGAGGTGATTACACTGGAAGTGGGTGAATACGAACAAGTGGGAGTACATCAACAAGTGGAAGGAGCTTACACTGGAAGTTGGTGAATACCAACTAATGGGAGGGGCTTACTCTGGAAGTGGGTAGATAACCAACAAGGTGGGAGGTGCTTAGTCGGAAAGTGAATGGATAACCATCAACCACTGGGCTGCCACTGAAGAAACCTAAACATGTACAAACTACTAAGTATATAAACTATTAAACATAGCTAGCTGGCTAACACTATACCAAATGATTTAATATTTAATAGAAGCTTTGTAACTTATAGAAACATGCTTAATTTTTTTAGAAACATAATTGTTTACCTTTAATATAAGTATAATCATTCTAATAATATAAGCATTAAAATAAACCTGTGAGTTGCAGCTGCACAGGGGTCAGAGCCGCTCTTAAACTTCTGACTAATCAAAATCCAGAATTTACTGATAAATAAGCTTTGGTGAAGAATGAAAGAAAACATATTATTATTTCTCTTTTTTTTTAATCATTCCATCTGGGTTAATTAACCTTTAGTAACCTCTTCTGTGGGTTTACCTGAGTTCCTTCACTAAGCTTTCACCCCTCACACTAAAGCATCTAAAGCTCTCAGACACTCCTCAGCTTCTGGAGGCTTTATTAGCCTTCAGCCTCTTCACCCTGGGAGCGTGTGTGTGAGTGAGTGTGTGTGTGTGTGTGTGTGTGTGTGTGTGTGTGTGTGTGTGTGTGTGTGTGTGTGTGTGTGTGTGTGTGTGAGTGAGTGTGTGTGTTTAGAGACGATGAGTCACAGTGCCCTCTAAACAAACTTCTGCTGACAACTGAAATAGATGTCAGGTCATTTCTATGCGCGCACACACACACACACACACATTGTAATATGTCAACACCAAAATTATCGGCACCCGTCAGATGATGACCAGTCAGACATGATCATAGAAAGTGAGGGGATTCGAAATTGCCACCCCGTCATCTACATCTTAACGAGAAGAGAGAATAAAAGTCATCCTCTAATAAGATATTTTAAATTAATTTAAAGCCGAACAGTGTTTTCAATACCAGATGGTTTTGTTTCTTCATCTATGGTTAAGTTGTAACTTTAAGGCAGAGGCAACCACTACTGTGTTTTTTCTTTTCTTTTTGACTCTAGTGTTGCGCTCTCATCAATCTTGCACTACAAAGCAGCTTATACACAATCAGACGGCAGCAGTGGGTTTGTGTTTAGCTCTTTTACACCAAACGTTAGGAGACAGTAGGGCTGGAGTCGACTTTCAGGACATTTTGTCTGTTTACTCATACTTGTTGCATATTTATTTATTTATTTATTTATTTATTTATTTATTTATTGTCATTTGTAATTGGATTTGTCTCAGTCTTGTATATGGGATTTTTCTAAATTAAAGAAATATTGCAGTTTGATTGTCATTACACTTAAGTACTGTGAAATAAGCTTATGGCCTTGACAAAAATTAAGTTACTTCTTTTAGAAGTAGGGATTCCAAACATTGTGATGAGTTTTGGTGGTTAGCATGGTTGCCTTGCACCTCCATGGTCTGTTTTCATGTTCCCACTGTCCTTGGTGGGTTTCCTCCGGGCAGTTTCCTCCCATAGTCCAAAGACATGCAGGTTAGGCTAATTGGGGTCCCCTGAGTGAGTGTGCCCTGTGATGGATTGGCACCCTGTCCAGGGTCTACCCTGCCTTGTCCAAGAGGTCTCGTGGGATAGGCTCCAGGCCCTCCGTAACACTTAATATGGATTAAGCGGTATAGATGATAAGTGGGTGAGGGTGGAACCTTGGACCAGGGTTATGGCAGTCAGAGCAGTAAGTGCTGGCCACTGGTCCATCAGTAATGCCTGATTTATGCTTCTGCATCAGATCTATGCAGAACCTATTTCGTAGGTATTGTGGGCATTTATAGTTGCGGATGAGTCGCTCTGGAATTACACCACCAGACCACTAGTTGGTGGTGAGGTTTCCATGCCACTGTGCGGAATTTCCTCACCACTCTATGGTAAGTTTTTTTTTTTTTTTGTAGAGTACTGGAACTGGCACTAATGATGATCAACAGGTACTTGTACTGAAATGACTGCAAGGCGGAAACGAGAGACGGCATGGGAGGATACGGACAGCACAACGTTTAACTCAATTCATAAACATAAGGGTAGATGAAGCTGTAAATGCGACGCCCAAGCATTGTTGTTGTAGACATGTAGTTACATTTCTGTAGAGGTGCATGTCCGAACCTACCCTACCCTAAGGCGTAGGGGGCAAGACCAATGGCATAGACACCAACATAAATCAGCCATACACCCCGTGGTGATGCTTGTAAATGTACCAAACAATGAGCACCACATAATAACTCCTCCAAGTGAAAGAAAAACGCTAAACGAGTGCAATTTATTGAACCATTAAATCAGGAATCAGACGAGAGAAACAAACAAAAAACTAACACAGCGATATTAGCATGCAAAGAATGTACAGGTCTGAGCTTCTTAATGTCTAAGATCTGGGCTGTGAAACATTTCTATATTATATATATATATATATATATTATCTGTATATGTATGTATATACACTTAGGAAAGGTTAGAAGTAGTAGTTCCTGTAATGTTTACTGTATGTGTTATCCTCAAGGGTGGCAATATTTTTGAACATGACTGTATAGACTTTCAGTGTATAGTAACTCTATACGTAAAATAATAAAATTATCTGTGGGTTTGACTTAATATTGGAATATAAATATGTGTAAAGTGTCGCTGAACTGATGGTTCAGACCACCCAGTCTGCCCGTTTTCTTACCATGCTGCCCCATGAGTGAGAATGAGTGATCTATCCCGAGGAGAGCACCAGCGTCTGTCACCTTGGCTAGTGGAAGGGCAGGAGGTGCTGTCAGAACTCAGAACTGTGTGTGTGTGTGTGAGAGAGAGAGAGAGAGAGAAAGAGAGTGAGCGAGTACTTCATTGTGGAGTTGTGTATATGACTCTTTAAGTACATGTCTAAGAGAATAGAGACAGATAGAGTCCTTGTGTGTGTCCATGACAACATGTGTGTGTGTGTGTGTGTGTGTTTGTGTGAGAACCAATATCCCCACAGCTGCACTTAAGTTACCATCTCTAAGATATAATTGAGCACTTAAAGGCCCCCAGGCGAGGAGTTTATCACCTAAACTCAGACACACACACACACACACACACACACACACACGCACGCACGTACGGCATTAAAGCCAACAGTAGAACAGAGCTAAGAACAGTCACAGTGGCCATTTTGAATCAGAATCGCGACTTCTTCCTCAGCAGGGGACGGAGCTTTATGCTGTGTGCTAACGAAATGTAAAATGTTTAAATGTCAGTTAATAAACACAGCACGCCGTAGGCTTCGCTTCTGATACCTCAACTCACCTCAGGACACCTGCAGAGAAACCTTTTCTCTGTGTACTAACCACTTCCTATTCAGTCAACACCACTTCCTGTTCCTTTCTGGATTTCATATTGGGTACCCATTGTAGTACTTCTAAGTACCCCTGGGTGAAGAACATTTAAAAAACAGTCCAGAAAACGTTCTAAAACCTGATGGTTGGATAGAATGGTACATAGCCGGAGAAACAACAAGAACGATTGCAACAATATTGTATGAATGTTTTTAAAGGTTATGTAAAAAATATTTTAAGAGCATTATGATGTTGAAACAGTTCATTCGTTAAACTTGTAATTCTTAAATTAATAATGTTACTATAGTAGACTCTCGATGGGGCATTGGAGGCTCACTAGTAGGTTTCCCTGTTATGCGGAAGGCCCGGGTTCGACTGCCACCCAGTGCCCAAACTCCGGCCAGTGGATGCAGCTGCAAGACCAACAACAACAACAACTATTCCATACTCTCAATAGTGGTTATCTGATACAGGGTCCCAGGGAACGAGGTGGGGGACACTCTGGACAGGGTGCCAATTCATTGCAGGGTAAACACACTTGAGGCAATTTAGAAACACCAATTAACCTAATCTGCATGTCTTTGGACTGTAGGAGAAAACCAGAGTACCAGAGTCTCAGGAGGAGACACACCATGTACGGGACAACATGCAAACCTAAAGGCAGGACTCGAACCCTCAATCTTGAAGGTGTAAGGCCACTGTCCTAACCACTATGCCATACTTTTGGCTAGTATTATATATTTCAATTTTTTCTTCAATGCATTTTGAATATTAGGTACTTACAGTAAAGTAAGTTTACTTTAAAGTAAGTTTTTAAATTAGGTATAAAAAATTGCCCAATTTTTTAAAAATCTTTTTGTCACATTTAAATGTTTTTGATAAACAAACAATTTTAATATTACACAAAGATATCCTGAGCCTTTGTGTTCTTCTAGGTCAGCAGTGGCTTTCACCTTGGAACTCTCCCATGGATGCAATTTTTGCCCCCAGTCTCTTTCTTATTGTTGAATCATGAAGACCTACCCTAACTGAGGCGACCGAGGCCTGAGGCCTACAGGATAATGGATCTCGCCTTGGTTCGCTTGGAAATAGCTCTGTAACCCTTTCTGGACTCGTACATGTCAATTCTTTTGTTTCTCATTTCTTCTTGAATTTCTTTAAATCACAGCATGAAGATGAGATCTTTTAGCATGTTTCACTTTCATCAGACAGGTTCTATTTAAGTGAATTCTTGATTTGACAAGTCTGGTAGTAATCAGGCCTGAGTAGTGAAATTTAGCTCAGCTTTCCAAAAAATGTGGTTAATCACACTACATTCATGATTTAGCAAGGAGGCAACTTTTTCCACATAGGGCCAGGTAGATTTGGGCAGTTTTTTGCCCTTAATAAATGAAGTCAGCATTTAAAAACTACAATTTGTATTTACTCTGGTTATCTTTGTGTAATATAAAAAAATTGTTTAATGATCTCAATCAACACAAATGTGCACAAAAGAAATCAAGAATGGGGCAAATACTTTTCCACAACACTGTATATTTTTCATTCTCATTCAACCTTTATTCACAGCACAGGCAGAGAGAAGGACAGAGGATGGAAGTGTAGCTACAGAACACCGACAGAGCCATAAAACACACTCGGCCTGTAATAAACATGCCGCAAGCCCTCGCTGCGGTCACCCTTTTATCTGCCCTCCATGATTACTCAGGCAGCTTATTAACCACACGGATCGGCTGTTTGCTCCGGGACGCCACCACACCACTCTTTCTCTCCTCCTTCTCTTTTTTCTTCAGAGACCCAACTTCTCTTTTGCCATCAATCAGCCAAGCTGTGGAGGATGGAGGGACATGAGTGGAAGAACATGAAAAGAGAGAAAGCTCGCAAGGAACATTCCCATCAACATTTCTATGCAGGTCCTGAAATAAAAAATGAAAACTGTTATACAGATTATAAGTCATATATTTATCTCATTCAAGGATTCAGATTTTTTTCTTCAACTTACATTGTGCACTCATGAACATGCCTTAAAAAAGCACTCTGCCCTCTTGCGCAAACTCCAGCTCATAATCAGCTAGTATCCTCGCGATTGCGACCCAGAGCGCATGGCCAGTTTAACTCCTTTGTCTCCCTTGAACGCTTCACGTACGCTTTTGCAGCCCTCAGGAGCTGACGTTCAGTGTTTTTTTATTTTACGGAAAGTTTAAAACAATTTAAAACTTTTAATAGCCATTCCAGCCGAGCGATGAGAAACAATTTAGTCGCTTAAATTATCAGCGTTTAAAGCAAAAACAAAAACAAAAAAGTCACTCAAGCTGAAATAGTCTTAGGGCAGGAGGGGGGGGAGGGGGGAAGAAACACAGATAACGGAGGAGCGAGTTTGAAAACGATAAGGACAGAGAGAGACAAAAACGAAAACGAGAAAACGATTTTGAGACAGTTTGAGTTAAAGAGAGAGAGAGATTAGCGAGTTGGTGAAAGAGATAGAGAGAAAGAGAGAGAGAGAGAGAGAGAGAGAGAGCAGGAAGTGATCACTCCATACAGCAAAGCAAATTACAGTGAAAAATGACTCAGTGACTGAAGAGCAGAGAAAAGGAGCTGCAGGGGCCTCTTTCCTGCACTGATGTAAACCCCTAGTGTGTGTGTGTGTGTGTGTGTGTTCAATCTCTCAGGGAAGATAAGTGTACTATTCTAGGTAGGACTGCACAGTAGGTGTCTGTATCACACAGAGAGAGAGAAAGAGAGAGAGGGGACACATGAGCTGAAAGAATGAGATGATTGACTGCGTGGGAAAAGGAATATTTACATTTATTTACAAGTCTATCCAAAGTGAGAAACTTTGTGAAAGCATTGCTGCCACATTATTAGAGAGGACGAAATGTGTTATTGTGTCATTTTATTTGAAAATATCTCTGTATTACAACATACGTATCGGTAACAAGCTCGCCCTATCATCCGGAGATCGCGAGTTTGAATCCTGGGTGATACTGTAGCCTACCACAGTTGGGAGCCTTGAGAGAGCTGACTGGCTGAGCTCTATCAAAGGGGTGGGATGGGAGGCACTTACATCACGCTCTTACATCAATCACGGTTCTACAGCCAATCACGGGCGTCTGTGAGCCCAAGCAAGCGGAAGAAGTGGATAGCGCTATCCTCTGGGTCTTTTACACCACTCCCAACGGTACGTGAGCAAGCAGTTTGAAAAGATGTGGTCACATGGCTCGGAGTAAATGGCTTGGTCTTCATCCTTCCTGGTTGGTGCTTGTAGCCTCAATGGGGGAGTGCCAAAATGATTGGTGGGAATTGGTCACAACTAAATCAGGTTCAGTCAGGTTTCAGGCCCCATCATAGTACAGAAACTGCACTAGTTAAGATTGCAAACGACTTGTTTTTAGCTTCGGACCAAGGCTGCAT
>JAOVVA010000034.1:11638233-11657117 GCA_028565275.1 Leiocassis micropogon
TTTCATATTTAGCTCCAAAGCTTTGGAATAGCCTTCCAGACAGTGTTCGGGGCTCAGACACAGTTTCCCAGTTTAAACGTAGACTCAAGATGCATCTCTTTAATCTGGCATACACATAATTCATTCCATAACCTCATACTCCAGTACATCCATCCTGAATGGCAACTACGCTAATTCTTTCTATCTGTTCTTTATCTTTCTACCCATCCCGAGGCATCTGAGATTGCAAGGGGACACCTCTTGCCAAAGCCACTGACGATGCAAGCCCCCTTGTTGAATGGGCCCTAACTCCTAGAGGTGAAGTGTGACCACACACCTCATAGGCTAGGGCAATAGCATCTCTCACCCAATGTGACATAGTTTGTCTAGTGGCAGCCGCCCCCCGGTTGCGGCCCCCATAACATATAAAAAGCTACTCTGATTTGCGCCACTGACTAGTGCTGTGGATGTAAATCTGTAGAGCACATACTGAACACAGTAAGTGAAGTCTTTCCTGCTCCAGAGCATTAAATGGCAGAGGACAGAAGGCTTTGAGAACAACTGGGTGCATGGTCGAGAATGGAACTTTCGGAAGATGATTCGGGTGAGGATGCAGAATAGCTTTGACCAGCCCAGGGGCAAAGTCTAGGCAGGATGACGAGACTGACAGAGCCTGCAAATCCCCAATTCTCTTCAGAGAAGTAATGGCTATTAGAAAGACCATCTTAAGGGTCATCTTAAACCTAACAGGTGCTGACTATAGAGGTTCGACAGGGGTATCAGCCAAACCTTTTAGCACAATAGCTAGGTCCAATGAAGGGACTATCGTTCTAGGGGGCAGCCTCAACCGTTTAGCTCCACGAATAAAGCGGGCAACTAACGGGTGCTTTCCCACAGTGACCCCATCAATCAGAACATGGTAAGCCGAAATGGCGGCCACATACGTTCTGAGAGTGCTAGGACAGTTTCTCCTGCAGAAACTCCAGCACTAAAACAATCTGGCAGTGGACTGGGTCTACATGGTTTGCCATACACCAATTTTCAAAACCATTCCATCTGAGGGCATAAGTTCTTCTAGTAGAGGGAGCCCTAGCACAAAGAATAGTTTCTATTACATTGGCTGGAAGACCAGCATCTCTTAATTGACTTCAGGGGCCAAACGTGAAGGTTCCAGAGCTCAGGCCTGGGATAAAATATTGTTCCCTGAGCCTGATACAGAAGATCCCTTCTGACCGGAATTGCCCATGGTGAGCCATCGAGGAGAGATATTAGATCTGAGAACCATACTCTGGTCGGCCAACGGGGCGCTATCAATAAGAAGCAAAACCCCTGTTGACGGACCTTTGCTAGGACTCCGGGGAGCAGAGCTATCGGAGGAAATGCATAAAGACGCAGTCTGGGCCAGGTGTGGGCCATGGCGTCCAGACCCAGGGGAGCTGGAGGATTCAGAGAGTAGTAAAGGGGACATTGTGTTGTGTCCTGCAAAGCAAAGAGGTCCACCTCTGCTACCTAAAATCTCTCCCAGATTTGACTGACCACTTCGGGGTGGAGTTTTCATTCCCCATGTGTCAGAGCTTGTCTGGACAGCAAGTCTGCTCCAACATTCATATGCCCCGGAATGTAAATCGCCCTGAGGGACAAGAACTTGTCCTGTGCCCAAAGCAGAATCTGCTGCGCTAGCTTGTTCAAGCTGCACGAACGCAATCTGCCCTGGCGATTTATGTAAGAGACTACCGTAGTGTTGTCCACCCGCACTAGGACATGGTAGCCTCTCAACTGCTGGTGAAGTTATTCAGGGCCAGAAATAAAGCCATCATTTCGAGGCAATTGATGTGAGAAGATGACCTCTCCAGATCCTTTGGGCTGGACGGCCTTCTAAGGCCGCACCCCAACCCATAAGGGAAGCGTCTGTAGTTAGCATCTTGTGACGACAACACGGACCTAGAGTGGGACCCAAAGTCAGAAACCGGTGTCTGAACCACATAGAAAGGGGAGAAAGCCCCTGGCGCGTAACCCTTGTTTGCCTCAGGGGATTGGCCCTTGGAATAAATCCCCTGGCTCTCAGCCACAACTGAAAGGGTCTCATGTGCAGAGGGCCCAAGAGTATCACTATGGATCCACCTGCCATAAGTAACAAACAGTCACTTTTTGGCCTAGCTTGATGTTCTTTTGGGTACTTAGAATGGATTCGATGCATGCAGGAGACACTTGTGCCTGCGATATGATCGAATCCCATACGACCCCCAAATACGTTGTCCTCTGAGCAGGAGAGAGAACGTCTTTCTTGGCGTTGAGTCTCAACCCTAGAGATTTGAGAGATTGTTAGATGTTCGGAGTCCTGAAACATGGCAGGAGGCAACCGAACACCTAACATTTCGCTGGGGACCACTGTTCCCTAAAACATCAGTGGTGGTGGAGATTGGGCAATGGCCTCCTGAGGGTGCCAGGAAGGAGTTCTTATTCTGTGATGGAATACTACATGCCCCTCTCTGCGGGGAGACACCCCCACGGTCCTGAGCGCACCAGCCTCAGGACGTCTTTTTCAAAGAGTCCCGATTCTTGAGCACGGCGGGGAAGAAACCTCACAAATGCTTCTTTATAATGCTTCGCCTCCCGAAACCTAATTTTTTAAAAACGACGGTATTAACGGCATCTCACTGGAAACAAGAGAGGAGATCTCCTGCGTCCAATCAGAAGAAGCACCGAGGTGCGCTTAAGAAGAGGACACGAGTTTCTCGATCCGGCAAGAGCGCAAGAAAAAAGGGCGAACCCATCTCACGCGCTTCCGCCAGGTCAACACGGCATCCTCAGGAGTCAACCAAGGCTCGTGATTTCTCTTTAAAGTACGTGCTCGCATTCTCCCTCGAGTCTGAGGATAGCGTGCTCTTCCCCCAAACACTCAAAACAGAAAGCATGGCAATCGTCATTGGAGAGAAGTCTCTCACATGAAGGCAAACATCTCTTTTCTAACTCAGCCATGTTTACTTTCGCTTTCTGTTATTATTTTTATTTTTATTTTAACTGTCTCACAGTATCGTTAACACACACACACGCACACACAATGCATTCCTTGAAGACAAAAGACCTGAGGATGTTTCAGGTTTAGACCTATTTATAACCTCCAGATGCACCTAATCAAATGATGTCACCTGACCTAGGGTATAAAAGCCAAGTTTTTGGCATGTTTGACACACATGCTTCAACAACTGGTGAACAAAGACCCATGGTGTTTTCACGCAGCATCGAGTGTAGCTTTTAAGAGGGAACTTAAGTGTTGAGGGAACTGTCTTAGGGCTCTGCTTTAAACCTAATTCAATTATTTACATACAGTACAAGATTAAACCTAGGACTCCATGTTACATACAGTTTATGTTTATATCCCATGTGTCCCCTTCATTCCAAGGTTCTTAAGTTTCCAGATCCCTATATAGGCTACATGAGGCCTTACGGTGTCAGGAATATTCCCAAAAGTTCCATTACCATGTCCCAATGCTTCTGGAATCCCATGGATTTCTGGAATTTAGCCCATGTTAAAATCTTCTAGGAAACAAGCTTATATTACTGTGTTTTTCCATGACATTCTCCAAACATGAAACAGGATAAAGGTCAGAACCTAAGGCCATATCAACAAACACAGATATTCAGCTATTATACATTCAGTAAATATCAGTATATGAGGTTTGACCCATACTGAAGAAACCAGAGCAGCTCGGGAAGATCAGCTCCTGTTTGCAATCTCCGAGCACAGTAAAAGCAATAAATTTTTATTGATATGGCACCCATCATGCATTGCACTCAGCATTCTGCCCATAAATTGAACCCATATACCATTGTATACACTCTGGGCTAGTGTCTAGTGCACAAATGACGATATTAAAGCCAGCATTAGAGGCACAGTCATAACGGATAGATGGATATGGAACAGGAAAAATGAACAACGAATGAGAAAAGCTGGATCACGTTTTAACGTTATGATTAGAATTCAGACTATTAGCAGGCTAATAATTTTTTTTTCACTGATAGCAAAATGACAGTGCTGAATAGAGTGACATTTGGCGTGCTAGCATTCGAGTGCTAGCGTACATACACCACACATTAAAAACAACTTCTGATCTTGATGTATTTCCCAGAGTAATGGCTACAGTTACAGTCACCATTTCTGCAGCAATATCAAGTAGAATCTTTAACCATGTGATACTGAATGCTCTATTCTGATTGGCCAGGAGGCTAGTCACATGTCCTTCATGGCTATTACGTTGCTCTATAATAAAGAGACGTTTGTTCTTTCCACCATCGTTTCATTCATTCGTTCTTTTTTCCTTCTATTTTTCCTACTCATACTATGTGATTTTTTTCTTTCATTCATTCTATTCTTTTATCCTTCTCATTTCTATTTCATCATCTTACCTTCCTTTAAAATAAAATCCCTTTTTTTCTCCTTATCACTTCCTGTCTCACATCTTGGCTCGCTTCCTTTCCTTACTGTCGTTCTGGATCTCCATCTCTGATGAAATGATGGTTATTATTTGGGTGAAATAAATGATGATGTGTTGCTGGAAACAAACGCACACACACACACACACACACACATACACACACACATTGCTTGTACCCTTTGAGTAAGGACAAAGTAATAGACACAGGAGGAAGACATGGGTGGGATGCAGGGAGAGAGAGAGAGAGAGAGAATGAGAGAAAGAGAAAGAGAGATGGGGTGACTTACTGTACTGCTGTAAATGAAGAATATTAATTATTATTAGTTTTCTTCTACTCATCCTCCTTAGCTTATTGAACCAACAAAGTCGCACTCATTTCACACACACACATACATACATACACACACACATACACGCACACACATACATACACGCACACACACACGCGCACACACACACACACACACACACACGCGCACACACGCACATACACGCACACACACACACATACACGCAGGCACATATACGCACACACACATACACGCACGCACATACACGCACACACACACACACACACACACACACACACACACACACACAATGTGTTCACATCTTGGAGCAGGTTTGTTTGATGCTAGACAGTTCCAGACAAGTTCCAAAAATGGCTCCTAATTTTCTGGTTTACAAGAACCTAAGAGTTCCCATTACTGCAATTTTGAAAATCTGGGTTTGGGGGGTTTCAAGGTTAGTTTACAGGTTCCTAAAAAGTTCCTGGGTTCGTGTAAAGGTTCTTTTTCGCCACATAAAAACATATTGATTGACATTTTGTGTAGTAACGAGGTCAGTGTTTGCGCTAAAGCTAAGGTTTTCCGTCATCATTCTAGAATCTCTCTTTCTCTCTCTTTCCAAAGCGACTTCCAAAGTGTCCTTCTGTGCTTGCTGAACCAATGAGGTCATTCTGATGGACCATTACAGACTCCCTCTCTCTAACTCTTTCTCTTCTTCCCTCCCTATCTTCAGTCTGGTTCCCATCTCACCATCACCCATAACTCTCTCTTTCACTCGCTCTCTTTCGTCCTTCTGTGCTCTCTATCTCCTCGTCCCACGCCTCCTCTGCTTATCATACACCCCGTTTCATATTGAACCACGCCGCTCTGGAAGAGCTCTGAATGTAAACTTAGGCAATTTTAGATACGTTTCATATTTCCCCTGCGGCGAGATAACGGACGTCAGCGGCAGACGCGGAAAAGCGAACGGATGCGCAGTAATACAGACAGAACACAACTACAGCACGTTCATGTATAATATCAGGGCTGGTATAACAAAAAACGTCAAGGAGCTTATGGTGTAATCTCGCTGTCCAGACACGGGCATCTTTTACGACTCGTCCCACACAGCGTGGAAAAGCCATGGCTACGCAGTTTCCGCAATAGCTATTTCACTGAGTATGTTTGTTAGCAAAAACATTTCACGGCCAAGTCTGAATTTTGAAGAACCAAACGCGACATGATCGCAAAATACTGTAGATATTTATTTGCCTAGCAGTAGGTTAGCTGTTTTAGTTAAATTCGCCTCACTAAGGCGCAGGGCCATCTTGGCCACTGACTATTCGCCGCCATGCATGACATGTCCGTACCTTTCGCACGTCTTAGGCCATGTCCACATCGCTGGGTATTTTTAAAAACTGAGATTTTTTGGATTTCGGCATGTTGTAAGAGCTGATTGGCCGAGCTCTCTCAGGGGAGGGATGAGAGGTATTTAGTGCTCCCTCATTAATCACGGCTCTACAGCCAACCGAGTGTGTTACGCCGCTCCCAACGGTGCGTGAGCAAGCAGTTCGAAAAAAAGCGGTCAGTGATGTCATGTGGTTCGGAGAAAACACGTGATAGTCTTCAGCACCCCCCCGACTGAGGTGTAGTAGCTTAATGTGGGAGCTCCTAGTGATGGGGATTAATTGGAAATTACTAAAAATAGGGAGAAAATCGGGGGGAAAAAAAAACATTGCTTACTGGACTTTTTACATACACATCCACATACATGCACAGTTACGTTAATAAACAGAGGTGCCTGAACGTACTACGAAGCTCACTGCTGCTACATATAAAACTCTGAAGACACAAACCACACAGACAGTGACAGCGGTTTTGGACGAGACCTGGTCGGACTTCTACATGGTGGAACCAGTAATGGCGTTTTGTCTAGGCTTCTGATTGGCCCCCATGGTGATTAGGGACCCTCCTAACAGCACTTAACAGGGCATTTTGCGTTTTCATGTGGACAAAAATATTTTGTAACATGTAGGTTGTGTGGGCAGAATTATATAAAAAAAAAAGTAGAAAAATCTCTGTTTTTAAAAATAAAACACTATAACATAAGTGAGATGTTAACCTTTCGCATGCAGAAAGAATTATAATCGGATAATTAATTTACACACACACACACACACACACATATACTGTATATTCCTTAAAAAATTAAATGTGTGATACCGAGACATCTGGAGATTGTGCCAGCTTCATTAGACAAAGGCCAACCCTGTGAGGATCCTGAGGATCCAGAGAAGGACCAGCTCCAGCTGGTTTCTGCTTTCTGATGGTTTGGAGCTACACATGCTGCTCCTGTGCTCCCAGTGATCCAGACCCTGTCTGCCTTCTGCACCTGCTGACTTCTATAACTTCTATGATATTGAAATTTCAGCTATATAACACACATGATATTCAATTTTGTAAAATTATGCTATGATATATAAGAAAGAAGTAATCAATTGTATCAAAAAAATTATCATAAAATTGATTAATTGCAACATCATGGTGTTGATTATTTCCCATAACAGCATGACCTCATTTATTCTATACCTTACATATCTTATGATTAAATTTCTCCTACTGTCTAGGGTAGCTAGTATTAGTTTAACTTATTAAAACCTAAAAAGCTAGCTAGGGTCTGAACAAATAAAGGCGTTTCAGACTAGCGCGGTGTCCCAATTCCAGTTAAGCGCTTGCTCAGGTTCTGACTCGTTCTCCGCCTCTCTCATTCTCAGTCTATCTTCTTCCCGCCTCATTTGCATAGTAACGATGTGAAGATATGCAACGTATTGCTGTATTTAAATGAGGCAGCGTGTTTATTCATGAGATCCCGAGCAGAAGCCGAACGCAATCTGATCTCGCACGAGATGTTCGGATTAGCCGCAGGCAAAGACGCGTTATTTCATAATAACCAAACCGGCTTGTCAGATTTAATCATGTTTCTGCGACTGACAACGTGGCTTCTGCTTTTGTGGAATAAAAGATAAAAAAAAAATTCTATTTATCCAGGTTTAAAAGTGTGAAAAACTGACACGAGTGGTATACAGGACGGTTTCTTAAAACAGCTAAAGTTTATCCACCCCCATGGCCAAGTGACATTTTATTGATTTTTGAAGTGTAAAAAAGTGAAATTCTACGGGCAAGTTTTTTTTAAACTGTGAATTTTAATACATAGTCGCTTTATTTTTAAACTCATCAGGGATTAATTGGTTCATCAGAACTCATTATTTGGGTCATAAGTCCTCATTAGGAAAAGCAATTCCGAACTGGAACGCATTCTCCGATCTCTATCGAACAACCCTGCGCCAAATGAAGCTAATTACGAATGAAAAATTAATCACAGAGCATCAGAAGAATCTAAAAATATAATTTCTACTTTCCAAAATGTCATTAAGATACTCAAAGCAAAGCAAAATCCCCGTACCAAACTAAGGACCCGGAAGCTTTAAGCTCAGAGTTCATTGCTTGCTTGCATGGTAAAGCAGCCAATCGTACCTGCGACCTCGTCAAGTCAACATTTCCTAGCACGAACAACAATGTCCAGATTATCCAGACGCATTTTGTAAAACTTTTCACTTTGTCAAACTAAGATCCGGGATTAGCATGTGTTTCACGATGTGTAAAAAAAAACACATCCAGGTTTCACACTAGCCGTGTGTATGTTTGTGCAGAGATTACAGGATATAAGCCACATCTGGGATGGCTGACTGAGTTAACAATTTCGAGGGTGTAAGCCCACCTGCTGGCGTCCCCTCTCCGCCGGCGTAATTACACACCACACACCTGCAAACCACACACTTTATCACGCCGAGGGCTAGCATTTTCTAACGCTGGAGATAAAAAAAAAAACGAGAACGCACAAAACTCAGGTCTTGTGCTCTGACTCGTTTTGCGCTACATTGCCATTTTTAAAAGTAGCAGCACACCTACAGTATATGCAGAGAAGAAACAGACACTAGCTAACAATATTCTTTGAAAGTGTAGTTGTACTTTTTATGTCTATGGGAACGCATTCTTAAAGCTACAGCTTTGACTGTTGCTGTTAAGCCCTGACACTGGAGCCTCCTTTTGTAATTGTTAAGAAAAAAGTCAAACCTCACTATATCAACAATACAAGTCCCTCTAAACGAGTTGTTACCATAGAAACAATAAGACATTAGTACTTACAAGACAATATAAACCTCTGGCTGCATTACTTCAGATAGTGGATCCATGACCATGTGACCACATGAGGTCATTACCGTTACAAAGCCAACATTATAAAAGAAGCTATTTCTGTTTATCTTTTGGTGACAGAATCATATATAGTTTATAGTTTCTCCTTCAATAAACCTTATCACAAAGAGCGCCCACGCACCCTCCAGACCATAATGCTCTCCTTAAACAGGTTCTGTCCTTCTGCATTAAAATGCACTGATCCGTGAAAGTTATCTCTGTCGCGCGCTCTGAGACGGTCTTATCAGATTTACGGGTGTGGAAGACGGGTCGTTTGAGGGGATATAAAGCTTTAGGTAAGACATCATGATCATGATCATAATCATCATCATCATCATCATCATCATCAGGGACGTCTTTCTTCTCCTGTGTGGGGACACTTCTTTTGTCTCGCTGCTTCACACTTTGTGTCCGTCTCTCTCTTCTCTCGCATATGTTCTGAGTCATAATGATATCTTTTATGCCAGTCATAATGAAAAAAAAATTATAATAAAACTAGTCACCTGAAGTGGGTGTGGCCTAATGCTACAATCAAGTGGGCTTGAAAGAAACTTGGAAAATTTCTACATACGAAAAGGAAATTTGCAATGGAATGCTCTTTAAACCCAGAATACCAAGTCAGGAACCAATCAGCATCCAGGAAGGCTTTGGCTCAGACAGAAACACACCGATTTCCCTTAAAGATATTTTCTAAATGACAAAACAGTCTGCTCTTATAGATACTAAATCCATGGCTAAATCCAACTCTGAGCTCTAAACTACCAAATAGTACACTCTAATAGATACCAAGGTGGCATGGAGGCATAGTGGTTAGCACTGTGACCTTGCACCTCCAGGGCTGGGAGTTCAATTTGCGCCTTGGGTCTGTCTACGTTGAGGTTGTATGTTCTCTCCGTGCCTGGTGGATTTTCTTTAGTTTCCTCCCACAGTCCAAAAACATGCAGATTAGGTTAACTGGCATTTCCAAATTGCCCGTAGGTGTGTGTATGTGTGCCCTATAGGATTGGCAACCTGTCCAGGGTGTACCCTGTGTAGTGCCCCTAAGTCCCCTGGGACAGGCTCTAGGCTATGCGTTACCCTGTACAGGGCATAAAGCGGTATAAAAGATGAATAAATGAATAATATATACTAAACCCTTGAAGAACTTTTACCCCTTATATACCATCTTTTCGAAAATTTTCCAAGTCCTTTTAACAAATGACACATATCATTAAATTGCGAGATTCTCTGCGCAGTCATGCTCCAAGACAAAAGCCAAATGCTTAGCATGGGCACCTCGCAGCTACACGCCATGCACATTGTTTCCTAATAAAGAGCTCAGGGAAGAATCGCAGTGACTCGAATAAAGAATGTAGTCCCTGAGACATTTTTGGAGGTTTAAAGAATCACACTGAGAACACGCGCCACAACAGCTTGCGTATGATGATGAAAAGGGGGCTGCTTGTCAGAGAACATGGTGATACTGACAGCGATTTGAGTTTCACATATGGGACGGCACTCAGGTTTCACTCTGGAAGCTGATCGGAAACACCTGGTGGGAATATTTGTGGCTCCTTGCATCTGAAGTCGCTTCAGGTCGCTCAGAAGTAAATAATCTGTCAGAACTATTACGGAAGAAGAAGAAAAAGAAAAAGTTGTGCTTCTTCCTCCAGCTTAGTTTGGGTAAATTTTCTTGTGTGTTTTTATTTATTTATTTATTTTTTTATATAAATCCCACCTTCTGCGTTAAGACCGGTTGAAAGAATTCAGTCTTGTCAGTGATTGGTTGGATGCATTTTTTGGACTATGTGGACAATGCCTATAAAATTAGTGCCCCCTGGGGCTTTGGTTGCTCAGGCAAATAAGGGTCTGGGGATTGTTGATCAGAGTGTTGGGGGTTCGACACCTGCCACTGCCAGGTTGCCACTGTTGGGCTGTTGGGCAAGGCACTTAACCTGATGCCAAATACAAACTTCACACGGGGAAGCAGGGCCCAAAGGATGTACAATGGGGTAGAGTGGACAGTGAAAGGGTGGAGCAAGACTGGGATACCTGGAAAGTTAACCAAGTTCTAAAAAGAATTTAAATAAATCAGTGCTCTTTTACCCTTCATCCTCAGTTACCCAATTTCCTCCCTCTCCTTCTTTTTAAAGTTTCCTTACCTTTGCTTTTTTTTTATCTTTCTTCCCACTCGTTCCTGAAATGAGTCTCAGGTAAAGTGCGGCTCTTATCCACTCGTATAAAATGATCTGCTTTTCTGAGAGCTTTGGTTTCTTTCTTTCTTTATTTTTTTTCTCCCTAGTGCGATTACTTTCATCCCAAGACTGCAGGTTTGTTTGGGAGAACAAAAACAAGATGTCTGGAGACTCAGTGCTCTCCTCTGAGTGTCTAGAGTTCGTACCACATTATCATCCGGTCTGAACCAGCTTTACAGCATAAAGACAGTACACATACTGTATGTATGAATAAATCATATAAATGTTACATTCATTTTATCTTCTAATATAAACATTCCACAGATATCCAACGAAGCACGTACAATAATAATAGTACAAGTATTAGGATGGTGTGTGTGTGTGTGTGTGTGTGTGTGCGTGGTCATTTACAGTCAGCGTCTGACAGTCCGTCATCACAACCCATTTCCAGCTGAGAGAGAGTGTTTAAAGGGAGTGTAGAACAGTGCCTGCTGTACAGAACATCTCCGGGCCAATTAACCAGATGCACTCACACACACACACACACACACACACACACACACACACACACACACAAAGCTTTATCTAGACTGGCACAAGAGAGAAACAGACTTTCCGGTGTGGAGTTAAACCACAGCTTTTTTAGAGAGAGAGAGAGAGAGAGAGAGAGAGAGAGAGAGAGAGAAATGAGGAGATGAACAGAGTGAGTCCAATGGGAAGAAAGACAGAAGGAGAAAGTGATGATGGACAGAGAGTAAAGGACAATCCAAGATAGAGATTTTAATCAACTGATATTCTGTCCGTCTCCTTCTGTCTCACTTTCTCTTCATTTTTCTTCTGCATCTCTTTCTCCCTTTCACCCTCACATTCTCTTCATCTCCTTCTCCGTTATTTGTTCTCCACCTTTCTCCATCTTATCTTATTTTCTTATTCTCCTCCCGTTCATCCTCCAACACTTTTCCCCTCTCTTTCTCTGCATTGTTTTCTTCCTCTGATTGTATCCATTTCTTTCTCTGTCGCTATTTCTCCCTCTCATCCCTTTTATCTCTTCTGCTTATCATTTTTTCCATCTTTTTCATTCTCTCCATCACTTTTTCCCTTTTTTTTCTCTTCATTGTTTTCTCCCCTTATTCTCTCTCTTTCTCTCTCTCACACCTTTACTCTTTATTCTCTCTATTTCTTTCTCATTCTGTCTTTTGCTTCACTTTTTGCCCATGTCTTTTTCTCTGTCTCACTCTCTCTCAATCCCTTTCATTCTCTCTTCCTTTCTCATTCTTTCCATCTCTTTCACCTTCTCGTTCTCTCTCGTCACTTTCTAGTGATCTTTTTTCTCTCTCATCTCTTTCTCTTTCGATCACATTTTCTCCCCACCTCTCCATCACACTTTCCTTATCTCTTACTCTCTGTAGTTATCACTCTCCAGCTCTTACCACAAATTCTTCATCTTTCTGATGCTCTCTCTTTCTCTCTCTCTCTCTCTCTCCCCATTTCTTTCTCTCTCTCAGTTTGGTCTTTTTATTGAAATGCACAAATAAGTTTGTTGTAATGTTAAAACTCAGAATTTTATAACACACACATATGCTTATTGTGAAGAGAGGGAAAGTGGAAAAGGGAGCATGAAAGATAAGATTGGACCACATCCCGTGTTAAAAAGAAAGAATAAATGAAAGACTTGTTGATAGCCGGGGATCTATTAATAATTTAGCCGGGTTGTGTTAACACAGTCGGAGTGTTCGGGGAAAGCAGCCAAGCTGGTTTGAAGGCTATTATAGCAGCATCGGAGAGAGGCTTAGTGAAGCAGAGAGAGAGAAAGACAGTGAGAGGGAGAGAGAGAGAGTGATGGATGAACGTGTAGGGAACGAATACGGTGCTTTGGTCGTTCATCTTGCTAAATGTGACATGCTGGCACAATGGGGTATAACTCACTTGTTATGGCTCCACACATGCACACACACACACACACACACACACACACACTGAGAGCTTATCGGCCAGGTGGATGGTGGTTAGAGAATGATAGAAAGAGAAAAGAAGTGTGTGTTTGGGATTGTGTGTGTGCGCTGGAGTTAAGTCTCAGTACTGTAGTTCTTCACACTTTTTTTTTTTCCCCACTTGTCAACCCGAGGACATTTTACTGTCCTTCCTGTACATGTGTTAATTCACGAGTTGCGAATTTCCTGATTTAAATAAATAAATAAATAAATAAATAAATAAATAATAATAATAATAAAAAAAACAGCATGGTCTGGGTCTCATGCAGGAAGTGTGGTGGATTTCCACATTCTGGATTTAACCTGCCAGTGGAACCACAACATATGATGCCACTATTCCTGAATTCTCGAAAACGTCCAAAATGTTTGAATAAGAGAAGTTTAAACAGCACCTTTTTTATGCAAAGTTCACTTTTTAGTCGTGTGTGTGTTTCACTCACTCATCGTTTACATGTATAAAAAACTATTATTTTTATTATTATATTAATGTACATGCTTTTTCC
Organism: Leiocassis micropogon; assembly: GCA_028565275.1. Taxonomy (NCBI): domain Eukaryota; kingdom Metazoa; phylum Chordata; class Actinopteri; order Siluriformes; family Bagridae; genus Leiocassis; species Leiocassis micropogon. The sequence continues at coordinate 11,651,837 of JAOVVA010000034.1, forward strand.
TGTATACAGGGTCGCGAGGGGCCAGGAGCCTATCCCAGGAGACTTAGGGAACAAGACAGGGTACACTTTGGAAGGGGCGCCAATCCATACACACACACACACACACACACACACACACACACACACACACTCATTCACACACTGCGGGCAATTTGGGAACCCCAATTAGCCTAATCTGCATGTCTTTGGACTGTGGGAGGAAACCAGGGACCTAGAGGAAATCCACCAAGCACAGGGAGAACATGCAAACTCCATTGCAAGGCGTCAGTGCTAATCACTACCCCCCATTTTTTATACTTAAAAATTTTCAAACTTTCACTGTTCCATAGAACAGCAGAGTTGAGCAACAAAATGTGGGATTTCTTATATAAGGTCACAATAGGAGTAAATCGACAGTAGTTTGCTTCTTTGAACCCAGGTCAATAAAATAATAAAGAAAAGACAAAAAAAAAAGTTTTTTTTTGTTTTCTTCATAAACACACACACACACACACACGTGCCACGTGCTAAAATACAGGACCTTAAAACAACTCTTTAAATTAACAGAATTTCACCAAAGTAAAATAAACATTCAACATTTCCTTTTGAACTCTGTCTGCAAAGATCTGAACGGAACATAGATACCTCCAGGCACCCGGGAGCCTCTTAATCTTTATCTACACTCTTAAAATCTTTACGGGTACTTCGGTTAAACCAAATTGTTCCCTTTCAAGTTCTGTTTTTCTTTCAAAACCTCTAAACTACTGCTTAGCACATTCTTCTTAATTATTAGAACCTGTCAGAAGTTTATAAACAAAAAATGGTAAAAAAAAAATTAAGGTTTTTTAAAGGTTCTTTTCCAAGCTCCTTGACCGGGAACCTTTTCAGATAGAATCCTTAAGGGTTCCTCGAGAACACAGGTTCCCAACCATGGTCCTGGGGATCCCCTAGTGTTTTTCCTACTCTAAAACACTTCAGGTAGTCCAGGACTAGGGTTAAGAACCTGTGCACAAAAAGGAGAACCAAAAAACACCTTCAAATTCTACACTGTAATAAACATTCTAGTTTTTCCACCCTATTTAACGGTGAGAAATCCTAGGGCTTGTAAGTGACAGTGAAGGACCTTCTCTGGAGGTCCTCTTGACATCGTAAGACATTTCCCATGGCAGCTTCATGCCTGAAGATATCTCCAGGCCATATGGTCATGTCAGCCTGGTGCCATGTTTGTGTGAATCACACATAGTGTTTTAATGTCTAGGTTTTTCTCAAAATTCAACAAGTCTTAGTGCTAAAAATAGATGGTTCTCTTGTGGCCTGACAATCCTTGCGTATCCAGTATCCACCTCCTCAAAGAACCAGCGCCATGTGTGTGTGTGTGTGTGTGTGTTACAAATTCAGAATTATTGTTCATCATTTGTTTCTGTTGCTTCAATTAGAAGTTTTTATGTTCAGAATTCTTCATTCAATTCTTCTTCCACCTTACCTGGCATGTCCGTGTTGAGACATGTGCTTTCTTTACACCATCTGAGATTGTTTAATCCATCAGAGAATCCGTGGACAAACACACCGACATATTTTAATCTGTAATTAATTCATTAATCATGAATATGGATACAAGTATGTGATATAGTCGTCTAATTATCATGTATTTCAGACGGTGTTGATGACTGCAACACACATACACATATATAAGCAGTGGTATACATATTTAAATAAACACACACACAAACACATGGTACAAAATTCAAGCTAACAATCTTAGCTCTTTCTAATAGAGTGCAAGGCAGTTCAAACAGTCCAGAAAATGCATAATTCACATTATTTATTCTGATTTAATCTTTCTGCTGGCGAAAACAGCCTGCACTGTGTGTGTGTGTGTGTGTGTGTGTGTGTGTATATACGCACTGCCGGGGTTAGAACTGCAGATGACAGATTGTACAATCAGCAGTAGCTCCACCATTAAGCAACATTAAAAAGGCATTGAGGCTCTGGGCAGAAAGTGCACATGCAATAAATACAGTGGTTTTGTAATGAAGCCAGAAATTTCCAATATTCAGATGTTTCGCTCTTTTCATTATAACGTTCAGAAATGGCGCGAACGAGAAAAATTAAAGCCAGCGGGTGTTTCTCTGATTCTGTCTCTCTGAGCGCAGGCCAGTGCCAGATTTCCATCCATAATTCTCTCCTGTCCTTTTCAGTAAACTACATGCTAATGTTTAAAGTCTCTCTTGATTTGGAGCTAGCACTGACAATTACCAACACCTCCGAGGTAAATACTGATCTGAACCTCAGAAACGTTTCCTCTCGCTTTCTCAATCATAATTTCACACAAGTCAGGGTTATTAGTAATCTATCAATATAGCTGACGTAAAAGTTTGACGTTCCTTTTACTTTGCCCTAATGAAAGATAGAAAATCTACTTACTATATAGCTAATTCATAATTTACTCATACAAAGGCTTTTATTAGTAATTTGTCAAAATAACTGGGGTACTGTAAATGCCTATTGTTCTAGATAACTTTCTATAATTTCCACAGTCACCCATCTTTTGCATCATCCGTATGAAAGACTAAGATGCTACCTGATAGCTAGCTATATCATATTAATAATTTATCAACACATTATATAGAAATGGGATATAAAAGCTATTTACTAACTGGATAATTTTATTATAACTAGCTAATTTTAGTTAGGCTTTTATTAGTAACTTTTTATTAGTATCCACCGTTGACAGGTAAAGAGTTTGTAGGAATAGTTATAAGGTTAAAGCTAAAAATAAGATGATCAGCTTTAATGTAACTAGCAATATTAATATTTCAGGTACAGCATTATGGCCATTTCTGTGTCTTCACTAAACTATCACATTAATTGGCTCTGTAGAGTGATGAGTATGACCACACCCACCTAGAGGGTAAAACGCCAAATATAATACAACTCAACATTTTAATTGAATTTTGGTTCTGCTTACACTTCAGGAAAATACCTATGTACTGCCAAAGTTTCATTAAATTCTGTTCAGCCAAATTTGCTTAACGCTGAGACTAAATTGGCTAGACAAAAATACAGACATACGGACAGACAAACATACAGACAGACAAACAGACAGATTTTATTCTGAGACCCTTTTATATAACTTTCTATTATTTCTACTGTCACCCAGCTTTTGCATCATCCATATGAAAGACTAAGCAGCTACATGCTATATCATACTGTATTAATGATCTATCAACACATCTGAGATAAATGTGCATCTTCCCACCACTTTAGTTTTGCTCTATATAATTGTGTCTTGCATAGAAATAACAGAGCAGCTACATGCTAGCTGGATAAATTAATAATTTGCAATTATAATTAGTAAATATGGATTTTTGCACATTTTTTTTTTGTTTTATTCTTACAAAAAATAACTGCAGCATTTAGTCCCCAAAACTGCAGCTAATTTTTGTAAGGGTACCTTTTGAAAGACATAAAAGCTATTTGCTAGCTAGCTAGATCTTAATTTTATTTAGTCAGCTATATGCAAGCTGGAAATAAAAAGTTAGTAATTCATCAACACATCTGAGGTAAATAAGTATTTTTCCACCACATTTTGTTACAGTATACTTATGAAATACATAGTAGCTGCATGCTACCTAGCTAGATCAAAATTTTACTTATAAAGTCTTCTATTAACAATTTAACGACACATTTGAGGCAAATGCTAATGTTTCTATATACAGTAATGTTGTCTCATTTTCAACTTTACTTATCTACCTGCTAGCTATCTGTATCATATTAATAATTTATCTGAGATTAATGTGAATCTTCCTGGGCCTTTTTTTTGTTTGTTTTGTTTGTTTATTTTATTTTTTTGCATATCAGTGAGCCTTTACTTTGCCTTTATGAAAGATATAAAAGTTATTTGCTAGCTAGCTACATCATATTTTCACTCATGCAGAGTCTTTTATTAGCAATTTATCAACACATCTAAATAAAATTACAGTTTTGCCCCAGTTCTATTTTCTCTCAACTTTTTTTTATTATCATTATAAAAAAAACTTGCCAACTGCATGCTAGCTAGCGAAATGATGATACTCATATGGAGTCTTTTATTAGTAGTATACAGAGACATCTGAGGTAAATGATGATGTTATAAGTCATTTTGAGTCAATTTTCACTCTCACTCAGTTTTTGCATCATGCATATAAAAGACAGTACAGCTCCAAGCTAGCTCACTAAACCGTAGGTTTGCTCATTTTGAACTTTTTATTAGCAATTTAGCAAGGCCTTTTAGTTAAATGTCGATTTCCTTCATATGAGGAATGTTATAAGAAATTTATTAACACATCTAAGGTAAATATTGTACTATTAGGGTTAGTTCCTGTTTTTTCCTCACTGTCAATGAAGTGTTATTTTGCTTTTAAAAATATTGAATGCTGACATGCTAGGTAAATGTTAAGTGCCCTAAATGTGGCGTCCTTTATTGATAATTTTCTTCAACACATGTGAAATAACTGTTGATGTTCCTGATGGTTTTTGTCTCAGAGCCATTTTTACTGAACCTGTTACCTACTGTATATAGCTGTATTAAAGACTTGTCAGCTACATGCTAGCTAGCTAGGATAATTTACTTGTTCAAAGTAATTTATTTAATCATCTGAGGTAATCACTGGTGTTCCAGTTTTGTCTAATTTTTTGTGTCCCTGTGCCTTTATATTACTCATATACAAGACTCAATAGCTACCCAGATAGCACAGGTACGTCGCGGAGACGTCTGCTAAAGAGCGTATCATCTGGTAAACATCGCGTTTGTTTTTTATAGTCGTATTGTGATCGTCTGTAGATCGCCTGTTTGAGCTGTTAAATGATACATCGTCTTTACGTCTATACGACGTCTGTACGACGTATCTTTATCATCCGAAATTTGCTGTATGTGGACGGGAAGCTGCAGCATCTATGACTTGAATGATTTAAGGGGAAATACGTGAATTTTTTAAAAATTTTATTTAGTGGCGGAAACGGGCTTTCCATAGGAAAGAAATGGCTAAGATGTCTGAGCTTTTTTCTCTGTAAAATGTTTGAAGTGAAGTGATGGATGAACGCTAAACTGTTAACTGTAGTGCTAGCATGACGCAGGCATTTAGTTAGGCTGCTAGCGTTAGCAACCACATATCTTTCTAAATAGAAATGAAATACTGAACATAAATGTCACCTGCTGTTTAGCGATGTTTAGTCACGTTATTTTAGTTTAAGCTATTTCTTGTATTTTTAATCACACTTAAAATACCGACGGTTATATGCGCGTGCTTAATCTGCGGTTCGG
>JAOVVA010000034.1:11673591-11687245 GCA_028565275.1 Leiocassis micropogon
ACTCATTCACACACTACGGGCAATTTGGGAACGCCAATTAGCCTAATCTGCATATCTTTGGACTGTGGGAGGAAACCAGAGTACCCGGAGGAAAGCACGGGGAGAACATGCAAACTCTATGCATACAGAGACGGGAATCGAACCCGGACCCAAGGCGACAGTGCTAACCACTACACCACCGTGCCGCCACAATTAACCGACCTTGATTCATTTCTCTCATTCTTTCAGTTAGAAAATCATTTGGTCACAGCCTTGAGTCATTCCTTTATTTCAGTGAAGGAGTTTTTTTTTCAGTAAATCATTTGATCTTGACCATAATTTGTTTTCATTGTTTTTTTAATGTCATAACCAGAATTCTCTCCTTTTTTATTCAGTGAATCAGTGTTCGACTTCTTTGGTCATGCATTGATTCATTCCTCTATTTCAGCAAGTCAGTTTTTAATTTCATTAATAAACGAAATTATCATATAAATACTGCATTTTGTATTTGGGTTATCTTTGTGTAATATTAAAATTAGTTTGATAATCTCAGTCATGTAAGTGTGACAAATATGCACAAAAAAAAAAAAACGCTCAGGAAGGGGGCAAATACTTTTTCACAGCACTGTAAACTGAGATCAGGATGGAAGCGAGACCCTCGAGCTTTGAGGTGGGAGCACCCCTCAGCACTCCACCATACCTCCTAATCGTTTATCGAGTGATAAATTAAAGTGAACCAAATAAAGGCTAAGAGACAGAATTTTATCAAAGAAGTTAAGGATGAAATATTTCTCATTTCTCAGAGATATCTTAATTTTTTTTTTTTTATTATTTCCAAATAAAAGAGAGTGTGTGCTTTATTCCCAAAGTGTGACATTCCTGAAATGGCAAAAGTTCCTGAAAGGTCACGCAGCTGAAATGAGGTAAAACGTGGCTATATCAATAAGCTCATTTCTTTGTACTTTTATCTTTGACTTGGCTGGATTTCACGTTTGATTTGTTAAGCCTGTTCCAGAGTAAAGGACAGACTTGTAGACGGCAGATGGATAGATGGACAGATGGATAAATGGACCGAAGAAATATGATGAATAACCATGAGTGACTTTGTTCGGTTTTGGATTCCTGCTTATTCATTCAAAAACCTCGTGAAATGAGCCGAAAACCGAAATCCTCTGACCTTGCGCTGGCCGTAGAGGCTTACTATGAATTATGCAGTGAGCCATCTGCTTTGGAATGGAGTCACAACTCTCACACACACACACACACACAAAAAAAAATGTTGAATGGTGATAAATGTAAGCTCTTCCAATCTCTGGAGTCAGAATGTGTGTTTTGGTGCTCAGCACTTACATATATGAGCTCACACCCCCCTACACACTCACTCACATTTTTAGCTTTGAGCCAGACATCTTAAAACCTGCTGTTTTAACACTAAGTGGACACAGTGGCCTTGACTTGAGTGGATTTTCTTTCTTCCTTCCTTCCTGTCTCCTTTCCCCCAAAGTACAACACGTTCCAGATCAATGGCTTTCGGGTTTTATAACCTTCTCAGACAAAAACTTATTTTACCTCCTTAAGGAACAGAAAAACACATGGTCTAACCTTCTGGTCTACTTTACCACTTTACTATTCTACAAATGTTCCAGGATAAATGTCTCCTTTGTTTTTTTGTTTTTTTTTTAATAATAAAATGTTTTTATGATCTAATTTTTGTCCTATTCCATAAAAGTAAATTATAACGGATGATTATGATACAATAATGTCACTGTTAGAGTCATTTTGATGAGCTGAGTCATTTGGGGTAAATGATTCATCTGGTTCGTTCACAGTTTCTTTCATTTGTAGTTCAGCGTTCAGTTCAATTTTAAGTTGTGACTATGATGCTTTCCTATTTCATTCAATGAATCAGTGCTTGAATCAGTGACTCTTTTGATTGTTAACATGATTCACTTAGTGGTTGAGTCAGTAAATCTTTTAGTATGACTCACCTCTTCTGTTCAGTGAATCAGTGTTTGAGTCATTGAAGCTCCTCTTTCATTCTGAATCAGTGATTTTTTTTTTTTTTACTTTTTTTTCATGAACATAATTTGTTCCTCTTTTTTATTCAACCAGTGTTTGAGTTAATAAATATTTTGTTGACAACCATGTTTCATTCCTCTCTTTTAGGAAAATCAGTTTAAGTCAATGAATCCTTTTATGTTAACTGTGATTCATTCTTTTCTTTCAGTAAGCCAGTGTTTGAGTTAGCGATTCTCTCTCTCTTTCATTGAGTAAGTATTTGACTTAGTGATTTGTTCATCTCCTTCAGTGAGTCAGTATTAGAGTCAGTGATTCATACCTCTATTCCAATGACTCAGTATTTGAGTTAGTAAATCATTCATCCCTTTCAGCATGTCAATATTAAAGTTAATGAGTCAGTGAATTGTTCCTCTCTATGAGTGAATCTGTGTTTGAATCATTAAACTTTTTTTTTGTTCTGACTATGATTTATTCTCTTTTATGCAATAAATCAATATTTGAGTAATATAATCTTTTGGTGTTACCTGCTAGTTGTTCCTCTCTTTCAGTGAGTTGATGTTTGAGTCAGTGAACCATTCTTAATTTTAATGAGTTCATGTTTGAATAAGTGAATCATTCCTCTCTGTAAGCGAATCACATTTGGTTTTTGGTTCAAACAATTGAGTGTTTTGGTTATGACTATGATTCACTTTTCTTGGTGGTTGGTGAATCATTTCTCCCTTTTTTTGAGTCAGTGTAAAACATCCCTCGCTTTCAGCGACGAGGAGCAAAACATTCATTCGAACTCTGACTCACTGAAAGAGAGAAATGATTTATCAACTGAATGTCAATGTCAATATTTCAGTCAATATTTGAGATAGTGAATCATTCACTACGTTTCACTGAGTCAATGAGTCAGTGAGTCCTTTTCAAGCAGTGGGTATTGGGCTGGGAGCAAAAATAATTCTTTCCAACCTTGAGATATAAGCCCATTATAAAATAGCACAAAATAACAGCAATTTTTAGGTATTACGTGTGACTTGGGCAATTTGTTGTGTATTGTACAAAAAATATCTCTATTTAAGATTCCAGCTTTTTTCCAGACTGTAGTCTAGTCTTATGTGGACATCGATCTAATCAAGGTCAAACATCATCTAACTGCTCTGTATGTGTGGAAGGGGAGTCGAGGGACTGATAGAGGTGAGTGGAAAGACAAGTGTGAGGGACGGGTGCAAGTGTGAAAAGGTGATGACCAGTTGTCTAGGAAAAAAATTCTGCTAAAGCAGCATTGACACAGGCTTGAAAGGAATGAAGTCTGCATTCCGAATAACAAACAAGTTCACACACACAGAAATAGAGAGAGGTTTTATATACATACACAGAGGGCAGGAGAGTGACGGAGTGTGTGGATATCTGAACACACACAGGACACAAAGAGAGAGTGAGAGGAAAGGAAAGTGGTTCTTTCAGAACAAGGACCAGTTGTGGCATTTCTGACTCGAGATACTCCAGATGAAGGAGCAATTATAAACTGTCTGGCAGAATAGATTCAAGAGGAAGAACCTATCACAGTCCACTTGATCCCAACACTACACACACTACTAAGATTGAACCAATCAGACACCATCTGACACCAAACAGTCCTGAGGAACGAGTATTCCCAACCCATGTGACCTCTATCCTGCAAAGGAAAAGATCTAATGCAATCATTATACCCAAATCAACCCAGAAGAATGGCCAATCACAGGGCATCTCATTCAGAGCACTCTAGAGAAAGTACCTGATTCGTAGCACATAACAGAAAAGACAAATCTTCTTAACTCTTCAGTGAAAATTAAAGCTCATCTAATATTAACTATATACTGTAGATGGAGGCAAGGGTTAGTCAGCCACCATCTTACCCAGAACAGTTGGAGGACTCTCGACTAGGACCAATCAGGAGACATCTTACTCAAATGTCATCTGTAACAGATTTAATGCACAGGTGACACCATAGACACACAGACACGAGGCGAGGTCTTACAAAAAAGAGTAATTTTATTTAGAAAAAAGGGGAAGGAAAGGGTTTAAAAAGGGAGGAGGGAAAAAAGGGGAGGAAAGTTGTGAAGGAGTGCCCGTGCGCGGAGCTGGAAGCAGCACCCAGCTTGCATAGGGACACGAGGCTGGTGAGCAATGGTGGCGGGCAGAGGCGACCCACGTGAGTAGTGGCTCCCTCATGCTCCCTTGAATGGCTCCTCTTTGCTGACTGACCAACCAGCCCCTCCCAGCTCTTCCTGGCCCCGGCCTCAGATGGGAGTCCCTCGTAACGTCCGACGGCTGGGCGTCTTTCCCGGGTGGGAACAGGGGCCTTAACATAAAGCCACAGCCACCTTTTCCTCTTTAGCGGCAGGATCATGAAGCTGTCTCTATGTGAAAGTAAATGTTCCTTGGGAGCTCACGCAGATCAAATGGCGACATTCAGTTCTGTGCCTTTGAAGTCCCTTGGGCGCATTACATCACCCCGCTTGCGTGCCACTCTTCTGCATTTAATGTCCGCCACGCGACACTGATTCGCAGACCTCCAGGACCTTGAGCTAAACTCCCCACCTTGTTTTTATAATGCAGAGAAAGCCATTAAAGATGATTGTTATTTAGCCGTGCCCATTTCGCATAGCCCGCCCCTTCACACATATGGAGAAGAGGAGGCCGCCTACATAGTGAGCCTACAGAGTGAGCGAGAAGTGACAAAAGATTGAAACGCATGGCCATAACTGGCGCATGCCATGACACATTATACCTAGAACATTACAAAGAAGGACCGATTAGTGACCATCCCACCTAGACATCACACAGAAGGACCAACTGGGGTGATCTAACCCAGAAGATTCCGGAAAAGGTCCAATCAGACACAATCTTACCCAAAAACAGGGGCCATCTTATCTAAAACTATTCACAGAAAGGACCACTGAGAGGTATTCAGGGGCAATCCTATGATGAAGATTCAAAGTAAGAGCCAAAAAAAGGCCATCTTCAGAAAAGCACCAAGGGGGCACCATCTTGACAGGAACACTTAATTAATGGCCCAATCAGCCACCATCTCATCCACAACAGTATATAGATGAATGAATCAGGCATCATGTCACCAAGAACATTTCATAGATGGATCAATCAAGCACCATCTCACATAGAACACTTTACAAATGGACCAATCTGGCTTCATCTCACCGAAACACCTCACAGATGGACCAGTCAGGCACCATCTCACTCAGAACACTTCACAGATGGACCAATCAAGCACCATCTCATACAGAACACTCAACATATGGACCAATCAGGCACTATCTCACCCAGAACACTCTAGAGATCAGCAATCAGGCACTATATAAGCCAGGACACTTCATAAATGGACCAATCAGGCAACATATCACCTCGAATACCTCACAAATGGACCAATCAGGCACTATCTCACCCAGAACACTTAGTCAATGAACCAATCAGGCACCATCACTTCCAGAGCGCTTCCAAGATGGACTAATCAGGCACCATCCTATCCAGAACACTTAGCATATGAACCAATCAGGCATCATCTCACCCAGAACACTTTAAAGATGGACCTATCAAGCACAATCTCACCCAGAACCTATTAATCAATGGACCAATCAGGCATCATCTCACCCAGAACACTTCAGAAAAAATGATTTAACAGCAGAGTGCAGAACTCCTGGAACTTTTTGAACATTTTTTTTAACCCTCCACTTTTAGAGTCATCTATCTCTAATTGCCATACTGTGTTCATTTTTTTTTTTTAGCAGCAAAGGACAGAATTAGTCAGTGCTGCTAACGAAGAGAAGCACGCACGCAGACACACGCCAGATTAATTACTCTCATCAGCTTGAGTTCGGCTGTTTAATGAAACCATGAATAATGTGCTCATAACGCGTCGCTTCACACTGCAGGAAAGAGAGCTGCTGCTACTACTACACATACACCCCCCCCACACACACACACTCAAAGATGAATAAGTTTGTTTCTGTGTGTAAGTGTTTTCAGCTTTTGATTTATGAAAGCAGCTCCTTATCTGTGTTTTTGTCCTCTGCAGTCGAGAGGAGCACCGCAAACACAGAGGAGGGGAGAAGAAAAGCGAGGAGAGAATATTTGATCTGGATTGCTTGTTTACAGAGATATGAAAGGGAAAAAAGCCCCGTTTCTGCTTTTGATGGGTTTAAAACGTGTGTGTGTGTGTGTGTGTGTGTGTATATGTGTGTTTGTGGGTTTTTTATTTAGGAATATAGACCTCGTTCAGGTGCAATAAAGCAATAGGATTTCACAGATTTGGCTATTTAGTGCTTGTCGGATGCTTATCGAAGACAGAAGACAGTCTGGATAATGCGGCTTGTGCTGGTGAGGGTTTTTTAGTCTTCATGCATCCTAAAACACTTTCATTTTAACGTGAGTAGAGTGAAGAACACTTACAGCTCTAGTGGTGTTAAATGAAAAGTCTGATGCTGCTTTCAAGAATGCTGGTATTTTTATACAGAATAATAAAATTTTTACGACAGTTAACGGAAAGTATCAAGGCAAATAATGTAAATATTTATTAGGATATTGTTATAATATTGTAGGCATCTCTGGACTTCACACACACACACACACGCACATCTCCCAGAGACATGTTTCCTGGCAAGATCCTGCGTAGAAATCACGGACACACACACTTTACATTTGTGGACAAATCTCAAAGTGCTACCCAAGCAATTAAAAGCAAGAATAAAAAGATTAACGTGCGCCAAATTTAAATGCTTTCTTAAACAAATATGTCTTTAACTGTTTTTTGAAACAGTCCACAGTCTGTGGTGCCTGCAAGGTCTCAGGCAGGGCATTCCAGAACCATGCAGTGGCTGCTGAGAAGGCTCGATCCTCCATTGTGTGGAGTTTTGTCCTGGGGGGGGCAGAGACGGAAGGTATTTGTTGAGCGGAGCAGTCTTGTTGAAGATTGTGGAGTGAGGAGTTCTTTTAGATAGTATGAGGCATTTCCATGAATGCACTGGTGGGTAAGTAGACTTATAAGTAGTTTATATTCAATACGGAGGTGGATGGGAAGCCAGTGGAGTGTCTAGAGGATTGGAGTGATGTGCTCATATTTCAGCACCCTTATAAGGATCCTGGCAGCACTGTGTTGAATGTGTTGGAGCATTTGAAGGCTCCTGCCAGAAATCCCAATGAGGAGTGCATGGACCAGCCTTTCGGCATCACAAAGGGTAGTTTTTGGACCCCCCAGATCAACTTCTAGTTCTCGCATCTGTGACACCTGTGACTGTCAGTTCGATGTTGATCACAGCATGTACACGTTCAACATTCTTAGGTGTTTTGCAGATTCTTGAATATCTTTGTGCCACACTTTTACTTGTGCCCAAATAGCTTGTTCAAGCTTAACATAAAATATGATGCAAATTCGTTGCTCTACATACAATGGCCACACATTACTCACACACTCTCAACAGCATCTAGCGCCCCACTGACCTTACAAGGAACTCTAGTCCGCTCTCCTTGGCTGCCAGGTTACTGTACATCAATGTTGCATAAACTGTTTTGATTATATTAACACTACAACTCAACTTCGTAAATTTTGTAACATGTGCATCATACTGTAGCTAGCTTTGAACTAACTTTACAAGTTATTCTACAAGTTCCTGCCAACTACATGGGCAGATGTTACGCATCTCTTACGTCTGTCTACTTTCATATGGACCAGGTCTGACTTTAACTTTACAGTTACAAGACTGCCTTCCTGTCTTGCAATTTATTTATTTATTTATTTTTTTAATTTCTGTTATCCCAGTGTCCAAGTGCTTTTCAGGCTAGACACCTCTATCGATATTCAAATAAGAGCAACTCTCTAAGTTTGGACGACCCTCAAACAACAACAACAACAACAACAAAAACATAAAACTTCAATAATTGTCTAAATGACATCTTTAAAGCCTTATTTAAATCGAGTTCGTGTTGTTTTAAGATGCTCGAAAGACCCTCAGCTTCCAGGTACAAACTTTTCGTGTAAACATTTAATCTGTAAAAAGCAGACATGATGAAATAGAGCTTGAGGACATGGACCATAAGAGTGACTGAGTGCTGAGAGAGCCACTCTAAGACTGGATAAATAAACAACTGTAAAAAATACTTAAACAACACACCTTTGGCCATTGTTGTGCAAAAGCAAACACTTCAAAATTCTAATTAAAATGATCAAAGTGCTTTTTGTCATATCTGATTTCGCCTGGCAACAAAGGGAGGAAGAAAGGGTTTTTAACTTTTATATTAAAATCATAGTTTTTCCAGAACAAGACATAGTTTCTGAAACCTAGTCTAAACAATACAATTTGGACACTTTAGTGTTCTTCTACTGATAGGTGAACGTTTAATAAATTAAATACTGAAATCTGTTGGCCGATAATTCTATGTTGAAAATCTGATCCTGCTGCAAACATCCTGCTTTCATTTTAAATGTTTAAAATATTGAAAGGTTTGTAATCTTATGGCATTATAAACCGCTTCTTTTTATTTTCTACCAAATAAAATCAAGCAATGTCAATTTGTTCCCTTAAGAAAAATAAAGTACATTTAGAATTCATTTCTTCTCTTTGAGTACCCTGTCTATTCAAATGTACTCTATTCCATTTCTTTTCACACTTCCATCAGCCAGCACTATTGTAGCCTTGCTCTCTTATTACTGCATTTCCTCGCTCTGCTTTTATTCCCTGAACTCTCACACCTGCTGTTCTCAAGCAGGAGAACATTTCATCAGACCTTCCTTTAACCCAGTGACATTTCAAGCCTTAATTTCACCCACCATGATGCTGCTGGCTTTTTCCCATTTAGGGGGAAAAACAGAATCAAATCAAAATAAAATATTTGACAAATATTTGCATTTAAAGTGAATTCTAGTTTTTATTGTTTGTTTAGAATATTTTTTTTGTAGCTTTGCACTACCAGCATTTGCTGTCCTGTAACAAAAGTGCCGGGGAATTAAAGGATAAGCTGACCAAGCACTCAACTGTAACGCATTATTTAAGCTTGGCTACACAGCTACATGTTCGGACATGTCTTCATATCAGATAGAATTTGTACTAAGGTGTGGGGATGATGATCTATGACACATCTGTGCCATGCCGATCTATGTTATAAAGCCAGCACACACATTTGGTATCCTTTATATAACAGCCTGTCACAGCATGACAGCATGACAAGGAAATCACTGTTCTTCACCTCATGCGATTGGGATCTCAGACGTCCTTGTCATCCACAAAGACATGCCTTGAGCAGGTTTTCCTACAGTAGGTCTCGGCTACCTGCAGCACATCCACACAGCATTGATATTGAGAAGCTACTGCATTTCATACAGTTACAATGCACTGAACTGTGGGTCCTTTCCCTTGCATGTCCTTATGGATATATGGATACATGTGTGTTTTGTGTTTATTGATCAGAAACATTCAATCAGGAATTCTTGCGAGCTTGTTAAATATTCAATGCTTATCTAATAGTTTTACAAAAAAAATTTTTTGTTCTTGGAGGGGTGAGGTGGGGGAATCTAACCCAAATATATAAGAAACAGATAGGTCTTTAGACATTGCTTAAAAAATGCCAGTGACTTGAATGTTCAGACATCTAGAGGAAGTTCATACCACCATCTAGGAGCCAGGACAGAAAACAGTCTTGATGCATATCTTACTTGATCCCTGAGAGAGGATGGGACCAGTTGAGCAATGCTGGAGAATCGAAGAGAACATGGTGGAGTGCGGGGTGTGATAAGATCTTTGAGGAAAATGTGTGCCATTTTTAGCTACTGGAAGCCAGTGGAGGGAACTGAGAAGTTGTGGGAGGGTTTAGGAAGGTTGAAAACAAGCTGTGCAGCTGCATTTTGGATCTGCTGCAGAGGATGAACAGTGCACTGAGGCATGCTTGCCAATAGTGAGGTGCAGTAGTCCTATCTCAAAAAACAAGTGGCTGAATAAGCACATGCATAGCCTAGTGGAGAGAAATGGACCAATACTTTAGATGTTTTAAAGAAGAAATCGACAATAGCGAGTAAAGTTAACAATGTGCAGTGTGTGTTATCCCAAGGTTTCAGGCAGTGACTGAAGGACTGATCTGAATGTTGCCCAGGGAGATCATAAGATCCGGACAGGAGGATGAATCACTTGGTATGACCAGCAGGTTGGTTTTAATGAGATTAAGTTTCAGCTGATGAGCTGCCTTTGCGCAGTTTAAGTACTCAGTTATTTAGTAATTTTTTAAATAATGTAACCCGTTATTCAGACAATTTATGTAATCCGTGAGCCAGACAGCAGTCATTCCCAATCCTTTAGTGTGTGTGTGTGTGAAAGTCATCCTACAAGCCCCGCCTCCGATAACCTGCTCTGTTATTCCTGCTGTTATACCCCTATCTCACCTATGCGGATTGACTATGCGAGGACCAACGCGCAGAAAGATGGAAACCCAATCACAGCGTCAAAACTTGCGGTGAATCATCATGAACTGTACTTACAGCCACCGCGCGAAAGTGCTTAGGTGAGATAGGGGTATTAGTAGTTAACAGATTATGGGCCAAACTTCACTAAGTGATGATGGTAGGATAATTATAAAGGTCTTGACTAAAACAACATGCATGAGGACATGCATTTTGATCTTTGGTCACTATCTTTTCAACTACAAGTTTAGGGTTTACAGTTAGGGTTTACAGTCCATCAATATCTTGTAACTTGTTCTTACTGTTACAGAAATTTTATTTGGTCAACACACATTTACAAAATGCTATTTTTTTAAAAATAAGAATGTAGACAGTGGTCGGAATATTTGGGAAATAGACATGAAGGAAACCTAAATTAGATCCTGGATGCTCTCTTTTTTACTGAAAGAGTTTAAAATAATAAAAAAGTAAAAAAAAAGTTTTTAAATTAAAGATATTTTAAACACCAGGTAAGCAGCGGGGAGGTTATTTTAGATTTTTTAGGCTTTTTAAGCACTGAAATTTTGTGTGTGAAATCCATGTGTGTGTGTGTGTGTGTGTGTGTGTGCTCTGAATAGAGGCACAGAATCTCGTTTAAAACTGTTTAACATGCCTGATATAATGTCCTACAGAGAGTAAAGCTATTACTGAATGCAGCATGATTAATTCATGCATGTGTACAGTGCTTGTGTGGTGTTTGTCAGGCAAACCACATTTTACATTCATTTGTAAAATCTGTGGAAAAACAGCACAGACACACATAATCCATTTCGCCTGCCAAAAGATGGATGTGTTTATTTTTAATGCCTAGAATGTGCTGTAGTCTGATTTAAGTGATTTATATCCGGTGATCAAACTCTTGCGACAACACGCATGCTAAATATGTTGTGTGTGTGTGTGTGTGTGTGTGTGTGAGGGTGGAAAAACACTAATTCCACTAATTTAAGTGTTTAGTCTTATTTTATTAATTAAATTACATTTAAGGTGCTGTACATCTTGATGTTCTTGACAATTTTGACTCTTTCCACTGTCACAGTATTTTATGTTGCCTTAACCTCATCAGCAACATGAACACAATTGATACACCAACGCTAAGTGTAATTAAACTGTGCTTTTCATCACATGGAGTTTTTTCATAGTAATTTCCAAACACATCTGAGGTAAATGTTAATGTTCTGGACAATTTTGTCTAATCTCCATTGCCATTGTGGAGACTTACATCAATTCTACACCAATGCTAAGAGCAATTAATGTTAATTTATGTTGTATGTACAGTAGCACCTTGGTCCTGGAGGAATGTTATGTTATATGGAATGGTTTTTAACTGTGTCCTGAACTGTCTATGGCTGAAATGACAATAAAAGCCTACTTGACTAGATTTGACTTGAATTAAACATGGGGTCTTTTCTTAGTAACACATCTGGGGTAAATGTTAATTTACTGGACTCGGTCCCACTGTCTATGCAGGTCTATCCAAGCTACTGAAGCCTCCAACTTGCATTTTCATTGTATTTTTCAGTGAACTTTTCTTAAAACCTTTAAACAGTTTAGTGTAAAGGTCCAAAGAAAAGTACAGTATTTGGTGAAATTAAAATGTTATCCTTGTTTAGTGAAATTAAACTGTAGTTTGTTATATGAATTATTTTCTTAGAAATTTATCAATACATCTGAGGTAAATGTTTATGTTTTGGACAATTTTGCCTCTGCCATTTTGCATTTATACTGATCCTATCCCGATTCTACAGTAAATTGTAAATAAATAAATAATACATGTAATTAAATTGCGCATTTAGTCATAATAATTCTTTTAAGTATTTTTAAAAACATATCTGAGGTAAATTGTGTCTCATTTCCACTGTGAGGGCTCTTTTTCTACGTTGGCCTTTTACGCTAATGCTATACCAGTGATATGTGTAATTAATCCGTGCCCTTACCAACATGGGGTCTTTTCTTAGAAAATTAACCAACACGTCTGTAGTAAATGTTAATCTTCATAATAATGTTGCCTCATTTACCTTATCATTATGTCTTTACAAGTGTAATTAAAGTGTAATTATATCCATGTTAACTATTTCCTTAGCAATTTATCAGTATATTAAAAAAAAATATTTTTTAAAAATTAATTTTGTGTCATTTCCCCTGTTACTGTACCTTTAGATAGGTAGAAATGCAAAGCTCAGAGTAGGCAAACTGTAATTATAATCATATGTGGTATTTTTTTATGAATTTATCAACAAGTAAATGTTAATTTCCTAATCGTTTTGTCTCATTTCCACTGTCACTATACTTCTACAAAGTCTGTAAAGGGCACAAATCTAGTCAAATAGAATCTTTTTTAATAATCAGTGAGCATTTCACAGTTAAGAGCGACAGAAACTTCCATCATAAATCATATTCATCTTATCTATATTTAAATAGGTGCTGTTTAAAAAGACAGATGCTAAGGCAGCTGGTAAAATCGCTCTTCCCTGTATGTGTGCCCAAGACAGAAAGGGTGCGTTCTCTAAATAAATAATCAGGCTGATTGATTATTTCATTCCCAGGCCACATGTTGACCCATCCATCATGGGGGATCTGTTTCTTTCAGTCATACTTTATATTTAATTCTAATAAGCCCAGAGCTGCAAGAGAGCAAGTTGATCTGCTGAGGCGAATTTTTAAATGTGTGTCCTTGTGTATTGATTACAGGTTGACATTTAAATAATAACGAAAAATTCCATGGAGGCTATTGGGTTTATCTATAGTCATATGTATTCTGGTTGTAGTTTAAATTACTTTTGTTCTTTATCAGTTTCAGCGTGCTTTGATAACGCGAACCTGAAAACCTGTTTAACTTGAACTTCACAGCCAAGCATGTGTGCGTGGTCTGGAAATACAGTTTTTTTGGTGCTACAGTTTTTTTTTAACACTTTTTTTGGTGCTAAAATATCTGTAATAACCTTCAGATGAAAAAAAAGAAGAAAAAACTTTTGGATATAAATTTATCATAAATAAATAAATTTATCAACCTTAAAAAACAAACAAACAACTTAAACATACAGTGGGCAAAAAAGTATTTAGTCAGCCACCAATTGTGCAAGTTCTCCCACTTGATAAGATGAAAGATGAGAGAGGCCTGTAACTTCTTCTTTAAGAGGCTCCTCTGTCCTCCACTCGTTACCTGTATTAATGGCATCTGTTTGAACTTATCAG
>JAOVVA010000034.1:11749570-11761139 GCA_028565275.1 Leiocassis micropogon
ACGTCCATCTGATCTCCTCTAAGACACGTCCATCTGATCTCCTCTAAGACACGTCCATCTGATCTCCTCTAAGACACACACATCTGATCCCCTTTAAAACACATCCAGCTGATTTACTTTAAGACACAACAATCTTTTAGACTATTAGTTGTGTGACTTAGACACACTCATCTGATCTCCTTTAAGACATACCAATCTGATCTCCTCTAAGACACACGAATGTAATCCCCTTTCAAACACCTCCATCTGGTTTATTTTAAGATACAACCATCCTTTAGAGTATAAGCTGTGTAACTTAGACACACTCATCTGATCTGCTCTAATTAGACATATCTTTCTGATTTACTTTTAGAAATGCTTGTTTGTTCCACTTTTATGCACCATCTGCTCCACTTAAAGACACCTCCATCATTTCCACTTCACCCCTTACCAAAAAGAAGTTTATTTAAGTGTGCTAATTGTATACTTCTTTTAAACTAGAAATGGGTTTTCTTTTTATGTACTTACAGGTATACTTAAATGTATACTTCAGTATCTGTCTTAACCTGTCAAGTATACAGAAAAGTATTCTTATACATCGGCCTAATGGTGCTTAATATTTTGATTAAGATATAATATGTAGATGGAACTTTTTTAAGTATTATTGTCTTGTACATAAAATTCAAGTATAATTCTCTATTCTGTCTATAAGTAAACCTGATCTTTTATATACAATGTTATTAACCCAGACAGGAACAGATAAAACTTCTGGAAGATTTTACTGACAATTCATCCAATGTGTGAGAGTACTGGCTGATATTACATACTAATCAGCCATAACATAAACTTCATGAATTGAGTAACATCGATTATCAATTACATGCCAGTAAACTTCTGTCAGAATCATGTGCACAGTAGGCTTACCCATGCCTGTGGAGACCAAAGGCCGGCCCATATGGGCCGATCCCAGAGAAAAGCCAATGCGGTACAAATTGCTGAAAAAAGTCAATTCTAGTCGACCGAGAACACCCAATGCACCACAGCCCGTGGGCAACGAGCTCAAGATCGCACACCTATTACCTTAAACAAGGTTGAAATCCTCAGTCAGACATGAAGGGGGACAGAGCAGATAGGTTGGGTAGGAACTTAGCGGGAGCACTATCACAGTGGTTGTTTCGGGTTTTCATACTATACAGTAAATAATATACTTTTTAACATAACTTAAAATAACTCTTATCATAACTAACATTCTTATTGTAATTGTACTTTCATACAATAATAACTTTCATTATGTAACTTCAATTTAGTTCATTTTTCTGGGGCTCCAGTTTAATGATTTTAATGCTGTTTTCTCCTGGCTAAATGTAATAATATACAGGATTATGGGGCAGTGGTGGTTCAAATGGTTAACGTTCTTGTTTACTGATTGGAAGGTCAGAGGTTCGAGCCCCAGCACCACCAAGCTGCCACTGAGGTCTTGAGGTCTTTAGCAAGGCCCTTAACCTTGTGATCTGACCCCTGATTTGTAACTAAAATATGCAGAAAAAAAAAAAAAACTTTCACTGTGGTGTAAAGGACTTGTGACAAATAATTTAATCTTAATATTAAGGAAACTTCATGTCAAAGGGTTGTTTCATGAATTTGTATCTTCATTTATGGATTTCAGTTTATTAGGGGGGCATAAATAATATATTAATATCAAATAATATTACAATACCACTGCCATAATTAATGTTTATGTATTTTTTTATATTTATGGTTTGCTTGGTTTATTTTCATGAATACTGATTCGCTTTGTATTAAGAATAAGAAAGAACTGCAATATGTTTAATGTACACTGACACTTTTAGGCATTGCAACTTCTGCCAAGAACACACACAAAGGTTTTTATACACCGCTTAAAGAGTGAAAGAGTTTTAAGTATTGCCTATTTTCAATTTCAAGTTTCCACAAGCATTCCCGCATCGGTGTGTGCGGCCAGTCAGGTAGGTTTATTTATGTTTGCTTTGGCAGACGTCTTTATATTTGGTTTCTGCAGTGTGTGTGATATGAATGTGTGTTTATTTTGTACCTTGTCAGGTGTTTGAACAGTTTGACAATGGAATGATGTTATTAAAGTGAAAGTAGTGGCGTAAGAAGAACAAGTTTACCAGTAATGGAAGTACCACAGTGTTGTGGATTTCATTGAGGCAGCGATGTTAATGGTTACAACACTGGATTTCAAACACACCAAGCAAACCACTGCAAATAAGACCACGTGAAAAGATCATGTTTGTTTCCATTTAGTTAAACAGTTGGTTAAATTTAAGGTTCTTTTGCCTCAGTTATTTAACAGGGCAGAAAATTGTAAAGACGTACAACCGGTCTGGGGCAGCGAGGGACTGATTTCAGACAGTACAAATATCTTACGTATGTTCCTCAATATGTCTTGTGAATTTTTATATTTAAGTTAATTCAACTGGTAATGTTTATTTGTTAACTTCAAATCTACTCTAAGTATGGTTAAAGGTACTATATATTTCAACTATAAGAATTTTTACCTAAATATATGCATAGACACATTATAGACACACCTGTCTGGTCTACTTAAAGTCCCACCTGTCTGGTTCCCTTAATAATGCACCCGTCCAATATACATGAAGGTGCACATGACTGGTCTAATCAAAGACACACCCATCTGGATTACTTCAAGCCATGTCCTTCTGATTTGAATAGACATGTCAGTCTTATCCACTTAAAGACACACCCATCTGGTCTACATAACAATGCACCAAGCTGATCTACTTAGAGATGCACCTGTTTGGTCTACTTGAAGTCACACCCATCCGTTCCGCTTAAAATCATAACTGTCTAGTCCACTTAAAGACACCCCCATCTCTTCTACTTAAACACAAACCTCTCTGGCCTACTTAAAGTCACACCCATCTGGTCTACTTAAAGACACACCCTTCTAGCCTACTTAGAGTCACACCCTTCGGATCTGCTTAAGACACACCTGTCTGAGCTAATTAAAGAGGCACCCATCCGATCTACTTAAAGTCGCACCTGTCTGGTTCCCTTAAAGATTCACCCATCCAGTCTACAAAAAGCTGCACCTGTCTGGTCTAATTAAAGACACACCCATTTGGATCACTTCAAGCCATGTCCCTCTGATCTGACTAGACATGTCAGTTTGATCTACTTAAAGAAATGGCCCACTGTTCATCTTAAAACACCATTCTATTGTAATTGGACATGCCGATGTTGTCCTCTTTAAGACATACCCACCTGTCCCACTTCAAGAAACATCCATATGGTTCACTTTAAGGACCACCCATTTTTCAAGCTATTGTACAAGACACCTCTGTCAATCTATTTACCCTCAGCATGACTATCTGATCCACTTCATGCCACACCCATCTGATTCAATTATACATGTCCATTGGAACTATTTACTTAGACAAGCCCATCTTTTTAACTTAGACAATCCTGTGTGCTCCACTTACAGACACACCCATATAGGCAAATTAGTCACATCCTCCTGATCTCCTTAAAGACATGCCTGTCTGTTTTCCACACCAATCGATTAGTTTAATCCATCTGGCCCACTTCAGACCACGCACACTGTACTGCAGTCAGCCAAGGGACCCTCCTTGCTTCAGTCCACCCATTTTAGTTGAAGTGCCCTCTCCATTTCCCTCTTACAGATTTTTAGATGAGTTCTTGGTCTAGTGTTTTATACAAACCTGTCTTTCCTTGTTTCTTGCTATCTTGTGCTCTTTTCTCTCTCTCTATCTCTCTCTCTCTCTTTTTTTGATATCTTGGTTGATGGAATTTACAGCATAGTTTGTAATCTCTATGCTCACAGGAAGTCATTTTGGGTTGCTCTAGCCGCTGTTAGAGATGAGCGTAAGACGATCAATGACGTGTCTGGAGGAAATTGTTCAGCTTTAATGGAGCAGCGAGTACTTTCTTGGAGTCACCAACTATAATCACATGGCACCGAAGAACCTCCGCTGTTCCACACAGCAGACCTGTGAGCAGTGTAAATGTCACGTTTTGTAATTAAAAAGCACTGTGAATTTTAAATAAACACCTGTGCGCCACATCTTTTACTTTCATCTTAAGAGGCCAGGCTTCTTTTTTTCCCAAATCTTCTCTCTCTCTCTCTCTTTGTGTGTGCCGTGTGATTGACGGGTCCCTGATGGAGCTGCAGGTGAAATCCAAACACATAGAATTGCGTGGTTATGACAGCAATTGTACCGCTCACTCCTGACGTGAACCAGGCCTTACACTTCTCACGCCGACTCCAAGTGGGAGGTCGAAAATGTCGCTGGGAAAGAAAAATGTTTCATGTTGCCTCGCTGGCAAAAGACTTGCCTCAAAGATGAGGATATCGCAAAATTTGTAAAGTCGCCAAGGCGATGAAGGAGGATGTGGGCTGGGATCAGTGGCTCAGCGTTTCAGGTTACGAGTGAATGAGCAAAAGAATTAAAATCCGAGTATCACCAAGCTGGCAAAAAGAATCCTGCAACTGTACAGTCTATAGTTTAGATTTAGGATTTAATACGTATTTCAGCATCATTTTATGCCTGTTCTCTTGAATGGTTTTGTTCCACTGCTCATGGTATTGTTGAGATTAAACAAAGTTTTCCTCTAAAATATGCTTTTACAGTCATTAATGTTGAACCCTAATAATACAGCTACATATTTTTTTTAAAGGTCCCATATTTGACTATTTCTTTAACAAGTTAACACAGATCTCAGAGCTCCCCAAAACATCTCTGTTAATGCCCCAGCTTAAATACCCTTCAAATAGAACATTTTTATATGTCAAACTCTATCTACCTCATCTAAATGAGGTAGTGCTGAGAAAGGGGATCTTTTTATATGAGGTCACAATAGGGGGGAAATCTAATTGCCTTTTTTAAGCCCCAATACAAAAATGGGAAATGTTTTTTTTTTTTTCTTAATCCATTTAGATTCTAGCAAATTGTTATAAACAAATTTTACTAACTGCTATATAACTAAGTTTGTATAATGTAAAAATCATAGCTAGAATTATTTTTTCCCCCCTTTTTTTGTAGGCACCTAACTATAGACACCAAAAATCTGACTGGCCAACTCAAATTAGTAACTTTTTTGGGTGGTTAAACTTTTCTTCTCAACTTTGGTCCCTGTTTTACTATTTAAGTGTTTGACTTAGAGGTCACAATTTCTTTTTTTAATATAAAAGTTTCTTTAATGCATTTTAAAACAGGAGTTAATTGAAACGTTTGGCTTCAAATCATAATGTGTGGAAGAATGTGTAAATGAAAGGCCCGCGTGTATTCCCACGCCGGTTAATGAGAGAGTGTTCAGCAAATATCTCGGCGTAAAGGCTCCGTTTCACTGCGTTTAATCACGGCGAGTTAATTGAAATCTGTTTGCCGAGGAGCTTCAGTAACCAGGGAAGCGTTCAAGGTGAAAATAAAATATTCACTCAGAGCTTTTCGAAGCTATGCCGCATGAAATCTTTTTAATATAGCTCAGCATCCGTGTGGTGCATAAGAGGAAATTTAACTCGGGCCGTAAAGGTCAGTAGTGTTTGTCATGAAATATAACTGTGCTTGCTTTATGAGGTCATAAAAACATTTCTGAGGCATTTGGAGTTAGTAGTATAGACATACACTGGCGATTGGAAAATGGACCTGATGTAATTTAGCCTGGAAATCAATAGTCTGGGAATTTAGTCAAATACCGTTTTTTTCCATCTTTAAATAGAATATGCTCAATGGTTCTGAGGTGGAACACAATCTAACTACAGTATGTGAACCATGTGTCCTCTAGGCTTTCTATTCACGTCCATTTTTTAACACTTGCTTCAACTCCAAGTGTTCTCAAAGTGGCTGGTGCACAAGGTAGAAGCTTTTTCAACCATAATGTGTGGAGAAAAGGGCTAGAGAACTTACAGCAACCACCACTAGAAAATCTAAAGTGAAGGCTCAAACGGTATGCCTGAAACTAGGATTAGGATGAACATGGGACACAAGAAACAAAGGAACAATATTTGAATATCAGTTAAAATAATCGAAATACTGTTTAAACTAATGGTGGCCAAATAAATGCAACAATGCAGGAAGTAAAATTATACTCATTCTCTATACTGTTTTACCCTGGACAATGTCACTGGAAGCCTGGAACCCAGGGGGACTTGGTGCAGTAGACAGGGTACACTCTGGACAAGGTGCCAATTCATCATAGGGCACACACTACAAGAAATTTGGAAATGGCAATTAGCCTAATCTGCATGTCTTTAGACAGTGGGAGGAAACAGGAGTACCTGGAGGAAACCCACCAAGCACAGCAAGAACATGTAAACTCCACACACACACACACACACACCGAGATCCGAGGTGGTAATCGGACCAGTGACCCTATAAGTGCGGGTCTACAGTACTAACCATAACGCCACCGCAACACCTAAAATTATACTGCACAGTATTAATATAGGAAATATTCTAACATAGGAAACAGGGTTAGACTAAATGCTAGAGGCTAACCCGAAATCTAACCTAGGAACTAACAATGTAGTAAAGAGTTTAACCCAAAATGTAATTTTACATTACAGGAAATAACATAACAATATGTTACAGTAAGAAACAAAACATTAGAGCAAGCAAGCTAACCCAGGAGCTAGCATTATACCATAAACAACGTTACTGGTAATAGACTTGTAGTAATAATGTTTAATTATTAACATGATTAATGAGCAAACATGCTAATGTACCACAAAACCTAACCATAAAAATAAACAGGCCAACTCTTGACATGTGTACAGAGGATTATAATTAACAGGCTAATTAAAGTCACATCCTAACAGTAAATAAACTAGCATTGCAGTAAACAGACTAACTGGTGATGTCACATTCCTATGAAGTGCTAAATCGCTATGAAGACATTTAGGTTTTTTTTTTCTTTCTCTCCTTGTCAATCTGACACTGTGTGATCAGGAAGCCTAATGAGGACTCAAGGGTGTAACCTTCAGTTCCTCGCATCCCAAAGGCTCCCACATCATAACACCTCTCTCTTCCTCCTTCCCTTTTCTCCTGTTCTCGCTCTTTCCCTTAGACTCTTTCTCTCCCAGAATCTCGCTCTCTGTGCCTAGCGCTAATGGGAGTTCTAGCTGCAGGCTGTTTGAAATAAACGTGTTCTTCAAAATGTCAAACCTTGTCACATACACACACCCACTCCTCACAGCTTCCAGTGATGAAGGGAGTAGGCTAAAGGAAAACGACATACGTTGTGTTTTTTAGCATTATAATAAACAGACTAGCTCAGGAACTAACTTTATATTCAACAAGCTAATTAGGGAATGTGTTAATTCCAGACATAGCATTGAAATAAAACTGCTAATACAGGTTAAATATAAGGCTAACGTAAAAACAAGTATATTATAATGAATTGGCTTATTCAAGAACTAGGATCATAGCAAAAATCTAATTCTTGATACTGCAACATTTATAGTTAGCCACCTAACCTAGCCCCTAATGCTAGTTTCTAAACTAGCATTAGAAACAACCAAAAATAACAATATATTAACCAGCCTCACCAAAAAAACTAGCATTAGCAGGTTAAAATAAACTTGGTCTTTCAAGGGCATGTCGTTTATCTTGTCAGATTAAAATGATATTTAGAGAAAAGGATTATGTGCTCAGAACGAGAGTGTTTATTGTTCTGAAGCAAAACTCTAATGATGGACTTGTTAAAACTACCAAACCATAATTAGTCTGATAAATAGATTAAATCAGTTAGATCTTGCTAACTGAACCTCTGAATAAACAAGCAAAAATAAAACATATTTTAAAAAAATGATACTTAAAACCTAATTATAATCTTAGCAGTAACTACTTGGAGCTAGCATACACTTTCTGGCTAATAGCTTGTTTAATAAGGACCTTGGGACTTATTTCACAAATAAACATTTTCCACATTAAAAGCTATCAAACACCTTTACGCTAGCCTAATTAGCTTAATTGTGGTCTCATGTATCACGCTAACTAATGCAGGAGTAACATTCTGTGGATAGCAAACATTATCTGTGTAGCTATGCTAACAGAACCCTGCTTCCGAGATAAACTCTGACTAAAGTTAAAAAAGGGAAAAAATATATTTAAAAAATATATTAAATCACTAACATTTTTGAGAACTAAGAGCTAAGTAAACTCTATCATAAAATAATCTAAGATTTCTGAGATTAAAACAAAGAGTAAAACAAAGCAGGAAGTATAAAAAATATCAAGCATTCTAAATTACTTGATAGATAGATAGCAAACATGGTAAAGCACGAACTTGACAAATAATTATTGGGCTGAAAACAGAAATAGGATTCTAGTAAACAAGGAATTTTGTTCCTAAAATCTAGTTGCTTTTAAAATCTTAATTTAAATGTAATTAATTTAAAGAGATAAATCTTGAATTAAAGAATAATAATTTGCAGCTTTTAAAAAAAGAAATAATAATAAAATCGAAAAATGTTATTTTGTATTTTTTTATTTTTTTTTTCATTTCTTGTCATAAAATCTAGCATCTAATATAAAATTTTAATATATTCTAATATAAAAAAAAGTTTTTTTCTTAGTAATATTTACTCACTCATTCACTCATCATCGATACCACATTATCCTGTGTACAGGGTCACTTTGGGGGGAGGTTGGAGCCTATCCTGGATGAGACACATACACACACTCACATGCTCATTCACACACTGTAGGCAATTTGGGAACACCAGTTAGCCAAATCTGTTTATACTGTGGAAGGAAACCAGAGGACCCGTAGGAAACCCACCAAGCACAGTGAGAACATCCAAACTCCATGCACACAGACTCTGAGGCGGGAAATGAACCTGGACTGAAGTAAAAGTGCTGCCTAGAAAATTTACATTAAAAAAAAAATCTAGTTTTTTAAATATAACATCTATACCCTTTTTTATTCTGTTTTTAAATTATTTGAAATCAAAATTTAAATACTTAGTTCTAGCTATTTTCTTTTTTATAAAATATATCATTTTGTTTCATTTCAACTCTTTTGGAAATAAAATTTTAAAGTAGATAGATAGTAAACATGTTAAAGCATAAAGTTGACATGTAATAATCTATTGAGCTAAAGTGAAAACTATAGTCGTATTGTAGTAAACAAGAAAAATAAGTTTTGTTTTCTTAAAGGTTATTTTTAAAGTGAATTTTTAGCTTAATATTTCCTAGTTATTTTTTTGTTTTATAAAATGTACAATAATTTGTGAGCTTGATAAAAACTGTATTTTAAATTAACTGTATTTTAAATCAGAACACAATAACTAGCATCGGTGTAAAAGGTTTAATAACCTAGAAATTAGCCCTCCAAGATTTGATCATTAACTTTCAAGCTAGCTAGCATATAACATTAAGATTAGAATTTAATTTATTGGATTTATGAATGGGCGGCATGGTGGTGTAGTGGTTAGTACTGTTGCCTTGAAAGGCTTGATTCCCGTCTCTGCATGGAGTTTGCATGTTCTCACCGTGCTTGGTGAGTTTCCTCCCACAGTCCAAAGATATGCAGGTTAGGCTAATTGCCGTTCCCAAATTGCCCATAGTGTGTGAATGAGGGTGTGACTGTGTGTATGTGTGTGTGGCCTGCAATGGATTGGCACCCTGTCCAGGGTGTACCCCGCCTCGTGCCCTAAGTCTCCTGGAATAGGCTCCAGGACCCCACGACCCTGAATACAGGAAAAAGCGGTATAGACGAGTGTGAGTGAGTGGATTTATGAATGTAGAAAAACCAGACATGCTAATCTGCATTTTTTTTTTAAACTTTTTTAATAGCACATAGATACAGTTGTATCTACTGTAGCATCAATGGACTAACTGAAATTTAACCCACTTTAATAAAAAAAATATACATAACAGACCTAGTGCTTAAATTGAACAAAAAAAATCTTTTTAAATTAGTTCAGTGTTTTTTTTTTCTGAACTAGCTAATCTCATCTGATAAAGACCTAGCGTTTACACATAACTACAGCCTTTCTAAAAAAAATAAAATAAAATAAAAATCAGCTGAAGCTCACATCAATTCCACTCTTACAAGAAATAAAACATCAAGTGGCTATCGCTAATTAAACCCTAGATTACTTTCGCACAAAATAGTAAACAAATAAATTATGATACAGGAATCACACCTTAGAGATCTACAAATAAATTACTCTACATGCTGATTAACTCATTGATTCTTTGGAGCAAGAAAATGTGCTAGCCTTGGTGGCTAATCTCATGTTGACCTAGCTGCGACAAACTAAACAAGGTTCTCATCAGAGTTGCACAAAAACAAAATAAATGCTAAATAGGATTATTGACAACTTTGAATGAGTGAATATGCTTGTCCTAGCAGCTAATTTCATTTCTTCAACATTTAGAATTCTGTCAGCTTGCAAATGTTTGTTTTAATGCCTAGCATTATGTACTGTAGACCTACAGTAACAGCTATGTGCACCCTAGCTGACTGAAATCCACCTCAGAGTCAGTCAACTCATGTGAGGAAACAATAGATTCTAACACTTTTTAAATACCTTGCTAAGTGTTGACTTTGTGGAACTAGTGAGTGTATTGTATATTTTTGCTGGTGACGAATCTCCCTGTTTTGATTTTGACCTGATTTCTGCAAAGTGTCTCCAGTCTCAGAGGTCTGCTGTCAGCCTGAGTGGAAATCAAGATGAATAAATAAAATAGACGGCATGCTAGATTGCTTCCCAGAGCTCGGGTTAATCCTTCATCCCTGCGGTTGTTACTATGGATGAGACGAGCGTAATATTGTCGCTATTATTGTAAAATGGCTCCTTCACTTAGATTAACCCCAAACCCTAATTAGCATAGTAGCCGTGACAGCGTAAAGTTTTACAGAGAATCAGGATTCCTGACTGGATCTCCAGAAGGCCACCAATGGACGGGTTCACGCAGGCTGCCACTTAGCGCAAACACTACGAGTCGGCTCATTCATTGTGAATAAGATGAGCTAAGGGCTTTGATGAATAATGTATCATGAGGTCTGCATGATGGACGGCTTCACATTTCTTTCCTCTGACTTCACGTCTTTATGACTTTGATCTCAGCTACGAGAGATCGCTCGCCATTCCTGTCATGCCGAGTTTAGCGCTGTTGCACAGGTTCTACATCATTTCAGCACTGTCCGCTGAGACCGCAGAAACATTCTGATCATACAGATGAAAAAAAGGAGCTCCTTCCTCAAATATCAAATGATAACAACAACAACAACACCAAATGACATTTGCATTAGCATGGATTTTGTTTTTAACTGAATCCTTATTGCTATCACTGGTATCACTTGTACAGCAATTTTAAGATAATTATTCAAAATGTTCTTTATTTAATAGTATATTATATAATAAAACCTACGTTCATTATCGAAGTGTTACACAGATACAGTAAACAAGATCACTGCTAACATCAGTGTGTGCTAGCATCAGTGTAAAACATTCAAGCAACCCAGCAACTATTATGTACTAGAAGATAGATAGATACAATGAACAAAAATATAAACGCAACACTTTTATTTTTGCTCCCATTTTTCATGAGCTGAA
>JAOVVA010000034.1:11761239-11772248 GCA_028565275.1 Leiocassis micropogon
GATCTTTGAGTTCAGCTCATGAAAAATGGGAGCAAAAATAAAAGTGTTGCGTTTATATTTTTGTTCAGTGTAAATAATAAACAGGGTAAGTCATACATTAAACTTATAGTGAGTAGGGACTAGTAAGTAGATGGAAATAGCATTAAAGAAAACAAGCTAAAGTTAGTTTTCTTTTAGGTGTTTTTTTCTGTGGTCAGTGTGAAGCTTACGTTTGCAAATTCATTAAAAGCAAGTTAACTCAATTGATTTATTCTATTTATTTTTATTAAATATAGATAATTTTTTATTAAAATGGTTACCCGACTTTATATTGTAAACAACATAACTAGCATCCGTGCAAAATGTTTAGCTAACCCAGGAATTCAAATCAATTAAATTAAATTAAATTTTATTTGTGTAGCGCTTTTAACAATTGTTATTGTCACCAATGCTGCTTTACACTGTTAAAAAATATATCAAAGTTTGTATAAAAATGTGAATGTGTATGAATCAGAATGATCAGATTGTCCCTGATTAACAAGCCTAGGGTGACGGTGCTGAGGGAAAAACTCCCCGAGAAAGCAATAGGAAGAAACCTTGAGAGGAACCAGACTCATCAGGGAATCCATCCTCATCTGGGTGATAACGGATAGCAGCGATTGATCTGCACTTATACTGTGTGTCAGGAGGCTGGAAGTTCAATATAACAGGAGATGTTTTTAAATTCATATGGAGGTTCAGGTTTTCTGTAAACTCCAGTCCTGAACTATCAAGCGACTGTTCATAGAGCAGACAACAGCTGTCACCATCAGCTGAGGCCAGGACCGTCTTCGTGGTAGCTACCAGGTTGGATGGTAAACGTTGATGGACAGCTCAATTGGGTTTAAGTCAGGGCTCTGGCTGGGCCATTCAAGAACAGTCACAGAGTTGTTGTGAAGCCACTCCTTCGTTATTTTAGCTGTGTGCTTAGAGTCATTGTCTTGTTGGAAGGTAAATCTTCAGCCCAGTCTGAGGTCCTGAGCACTCTGGAGAAGGTTTTACGTCCAGGATATCCCTGTACTTGGCCGCATTCATCTTTCCCTTTGATTACAAACAGTCGACCTGTCCCTGAAGCTGAAAAATACCCCCACAGCATGATGCTGCCACCACCATGCTTCATTGTTGTTGGGACTGTATTGGGCAGGTGATGAGCAGTGCCTGGTGTTCTCCACACATACCGCTATCTTGGTCTCATCAGACCAAAGAATCTTAGACCAGAATCCTTCAGGTTTTCTTTAATCTGTCTTGCACTGAGAAGAGGCTTCCGTCAGGCCACTCCGCCATAAAGCCCCGACTGGTGGAGGGCTGCACTGATGGTTGACTTTCTACAACTTTCTCCCATCTCCTGACTGCATCTCTGGAGCTCAACCACAGTGATCTTTGGGTTCTTCTTTACCTCTCTCACCAAGGCCCAACTGCAGGATTAACTATAGCAGCATAACTAAAAGGGAGAGCCTGAAGGAAACACAGACATGAGGGTTCCCTGAGATGTAAAGCAACCAGTTGCTCCACCGGAATAAGCATTACATAGATAGACAGATACTGTAGATATTAGCTCATGTTTTTATATTGTATACTTAGATCAATCTTTTTAACCAATTTGTTTATAAAAAATTTGCTTATTAAAAAAAATCTATCAAAATGTAAATCCAGCTTAATAATAAAAAAAAACTACCTTTTTTATTATTTATAAAAATAAATTAAATATAAAATAATTATACTCACTCTCGCTCATGTGAAAAGTGTTTATCCTGTAGCCACTCCAGGGGAAGAGCTAGGGGTAAACGTTGGTTGCCAGTCCATACCAGGGCACACAAGTTCACTCATACACTATGGGCAATTTGGAACCACCAATTAGGCTAATCTGCATGTCTTTGGACTGGGGGAGGAAACTGGAATACCCAGAGGAAACCCACCAAGTACAGGAAGAACATTTATTTAACTTTATTTCTGAAATGTTGCCTGATTTCTTTTTTGCTGTTGGTTATGTTAAGTTACGAAGGTTTCATAAGTTATGAGGTGTTCAGTTATGTAAGCATATCATTGATATTTGTGTTAGATTCATATAGATTTCCTGTATTCTTTTTTAAAGGGAGGCAATAATTCTGCAGTTGTTTTGCAGTAAAATGGACGCAGGTGAGAGGTATGATTCTCGTATAAAGGCCCATCACTGAGTCGGTTTGGGTCCCAGAGCGCCTGGCTGATCTAAACGAGTGAATTACCATGGCCTTCCATGATGTATTGGCCAGGTGAGGAAGGTTTAGCTTAGTTTCGTCAGGCTGATCGATGGCACACACTCCTCCGCAGTGAATTGCTTGCCGTGGCTTATTTCTTCCTCTTTGGCCCCGGAGGATTGCGCTTCCAGGGTTCGCTTTATTCCTCCAGCTGGAGAAGAATTTAGGCGTGGAAATGGACCTGGACAAAGGTGTGCTGGCTTTGTTTGTTTCATTACGTCCTGCAATCACCTCGCTCGGTGCAGATTCGTCGTGCTTTTCCTGACCACCGGTGCTGGAACAGGATCAGATTTTTCCTCCTGGTCACCGCAGACCTTCATTAGATTGCAGATTATCGCCTGCCACTGCAGAATCTTCATGCTCCATTGAAACCGATTCACCTGGTCACACAGCCGTTTTATGAAAAAATGGCATTTTATTGAAATTTTATTCCTCCCACACGATGGGAGTTTTCCAAAAGTGTTCCATGTCTATGACTTTAAAAATCTCTCAGGGCCAAATGTTTCTGAGCTCCAGCTGAGCCTCACCTTCCAGGGACTACTCATTTTATAATACATTATTTCTGGGTTTTACCCTCAGTACTGACACTACTTCCTCACTAGATAGATAGATAGATAGACAGACAGATAGAGGGTAGAGATAGATAGACAAGTCTAAAACAGGAAAAACCAAAGTAAATTGGTTACATCTAGGTGCTTTTAAAATTTAGCCCAAAAAATCTAAAATAATTAATATAAATCTTTTTTTGGGGGGACAACCTGATCGTTTAGATTTCCTACACATGTCCATAAATTAGTTTTGATTCTGTAAAGCTGCTTTGCGGCAATGACCATTATTAAATCGCGCTATACAAATAAAAATGAATTGAGTTGAATTATTATTAGTAGTAAAAAGAATTTCATAATAAATTAACTATTTTTTGTAAATTTGCTTATTTAATGCAGTTCACATTTTATAATTGAATTTCTTTTAAAAATAAAATACGCTATTTTTTTCTTTTTATTAGCATAAAAGCAAAAAAAGAAAAATATTTTTTCTTTTCATAAAATTTAGCTTTTTAATATAGATCCTTGTAAAATTTATATAATAAAAAACAAAATCTAGCTTTTGTAATATAAAGTCTACATCCTTTTTTATTCTATTTGTAAATCCTTTGAAGATTAAAATGGTAAATGTTTTGTTTTATAAAACCAAGTATTTTGTGTAATGTTTACCCATGTTTATATTTAAATTTTGTCTTTTAAAAATAAATCTAGCTTGTAATTTCTTTTTGTGAATATAAGCTGGTTTTGAAATCCATTTTTAACGTATCGCATATACATATTTTTTCCGATTTATTACCTGTACTATATAACTTCATTCTTTTATTTTCTCAACAGGTGATTGGAGGCTTTATTTCAATTATCATCATTGTTGTTATTATTTTTTGCTTTATTGTTGCTGCCTGTTTTACAGTTCTTTCCTTCCTTCCTCCCCTCTCTGCAATCATTATTGCAAAATTACATAAATTGACCGTCCTTGATGCAAAGTGGGCAGGGCAAGATTATTTTAATTATTTATTCATTGCACACTTTATCTTTATGCAAATGAGAAGTGAAAAGAACTCGGCGAACACCAACAAGCATGATGAACAGCGTTAAGCCTGCCAGCTACTTTTAATTTAAGAACAGCCACTTAAATAAATATTCCTCCTTGTTAAATGTATCCAGTTTGTCTTTTTTTTAAAAGTAATAATAATAATAATATCATTCTAGTTGCGGGCTCTAGTCGACTCCTCTGACACCCGTGTGTTCCAATATTAATGGCACTCTCCTTCCTGCCTGCGTCTTAATGTAACATTGATGAGTCCAGGGAGGATCTGCATCGGAGCTGCCGAGGACGACACATCGATCGTCTGCGTCCCTCTGAAGACAGCATGCTGGCTGTGATGGATGAGGAACGGGTGTGTCTGTCTCAATGTCTCTCTCTCCCTCTCTCTCGGGTCCCCTATCTGGTTTAAGGATGTGAACCCATGGCCAAAACAAGCCGGGAGTCTCGCACCGCTGTCCTGAGGGAAGTCATGTGGTCAGAGACACCAACGTTACAGAGAAGTCATCAACCTGAAATTCACTAGAACTGCAACTCTGATCAGAAAGTTTTCACTACACGCAAACACACACACACACACACACACACACACACACACACACAAAATGTACTCTTAAAAATAGCCAAGTATTGAAATTATTATACTTCTTTTGCATCTCTAAAAATTTTCACTATAAAGGGAGGATCTGTGCTGTTTATTAGTTTTAATTAATTAAGTATAATTTGGGGAAATATGCATGTGTCAGTGTGTGGGTGTGAGAGATTTGAGTTTTGCTTATAGCCTTTTGCTCTTTGTTTACTTGTTTTCTTCTGTACGTACTCATCTAGATTATTTCTTTTTCTTTTTTCTTTCTTCTTTAAAATTCTAAAATTAGACAATTATTTATATGTATCTTGTATTTATTTTATTTGTTTTATTATTTATATTATATAATTATTTAGAATTATTTAATTACTTATTTAACTAGTAGTTGCACAATATTCACCAAAATATTCTACACTTGGCTTCAATTCCTCTCAGAAAGTCCGTCACATTACCTAATGTTAACTCCAGACAGCATCACAGCCATGAAGGTGGCTAGCTTGTGTTAGCTACCTAGCCACATTTATATAAAGATGAAACCTAGTGCATGCTAGCTACTTAGCCACATGAATAGCGATGCACATGGAAGCTAGCTCATCTTAGCTACCTACACACCTTCATAGCGATGAAGATAAAAGTCAGCTTGTGTTAGCTACCTAGCCACCTTCATATTGATAAAATAAAAGTTAGTTCATGTTAGCTACCTAGCCACCTTCATAGCAATGAATATAAAAGCCAGCTTGTGTTACTTACCTAGCATTTTCATAGCAATGAAGATAAAAGCTAGCTCAAGTAAGCTACCTAGCCACCCTCATAGTGATGAAGATAAAAGCTAGCTTGTGTTACGTATCGAGCCACCTTCATAGCGTTAAAGATGAAACCTAGCTGATATTAGCAACCTAGCCACTTTCCTAGCAGTAAGGACAAAGGTTAGCGCATGTTAGCTAGAGTTAGCAGTAAAGTTTGTGAATGTATAATGAATAAAAATCGGCCAGGTACACTTTGTTACCCTGATAGCTGTTGTTAACTGTGAGGATTTTCACACAATTAGCACGTGTTAGCTGATACAATGCATTTTTTTTTAAAGGAGGACAAACTGCTGATGTCGAAAATACATTGAGTCTCTGTGGCTGATTGAGCTCCCGCTGCTGCTCCACCTGTCTTCCTTCTGATTCTCCACACAAGACCCGGACACAGACACACACACACACACACACACACACATACATACACTTTAAAGGAGTTTATCGGGTCCATCTAAGTCATTAAAGTTGAGTCACATTTCTTTTTCTCTCTTTATTCTGTCTGGAGTTTTTGTTGTCTATTATTTTTTTCTACTTTTCACATTTTACCGTTCTGTCATTAGCTTTGATGTTTTCCTTCCTTTCATTCTCTTTTCCCTGTTTAAATATTATATATTAAATTATGTTTGTATTGAATGCATTAATTTATATTATTATTATTATTATTATTATTATTATTCCAATGTTTCTCCTGATCGCTTTCTTTCCCTTTCATTATTATTATTTCTTCATTCCATTTTCATTCTTTCTTTCTTTTTCTTTTCTTCTTTTGTCTTTATTTATTAATTTGTTTCCATCTTTTTCATTTTCTTTCCTTATTTCTTCTTTTCTTATTCTTTTTTTCAGTATTTTATAAATTTCCCCACACATAGTTTCTCGTTTATTTTTCCTTTAGATTTCATTCTTCTTCTTTGTCATTTCTCTTCTTCTGAATTGTCTGGGTTTTGTTCTTTCTTTCTTCCTTCTTTCTCTCTCTTTCTCTCCCTTTCTTTTATGTTTTTTCCTTCTTTCTGTATTTCTCCCTTTTACACATTCTTTCTTCTCTTCCTGTCCATCTTTCCCTTTTCTGTATTTTTCATATTTTCACATTCTTTCTTTCTTCTTTTCTTTCTTTCTTTTATTGTGCTACTGACAGATGATAGGAAAGTTTTCTTTTGAAAAGTCTTTTTTTAGGATTAATCAACTGTTAAATTAGTTATTATTTATTATTTATTATTCAGTGACTAACGTGTTAAATCGACTCCACTCTGCAGTCCTCTTCCTCCTCTCAGCTTTCAGATATCTAATTCTTGAACTGAGACTTGGAGCCCTGACTGTAAAGTCATCAGTACATTTCATCTCAGTGCCTAAAGGCTCAAACTGCTCCACAGCGTCTTGGTTGTGAGGTTAATCGAAGGAGCCTTTGGCTGCGGCGCGGGAGTCTGAGCTGTGAGTTTCAGCGCTCCGTGAGTTGGGATTAAATCCTGCAACAGCAGCAACACAAACTAATGCCTAAAGAGGAACTCAAGGTCCTGAACAATCAACGCTTCCACTGATTAGACAGAGGAACCTGTCTGGCTAATTAATTGGGTAATTAACTCACAAAAGTGAACAGTGCACATAAAGTTAAAAGTCTTAATTAGAATGTAGAGATGTTTAATTAAAAGGATGTTTGTTGAGAAAAAGAGTCGATTACAGGAACCTCAAGAGAGCGATGTTTAGGAAATCACATTGCTCGTGGCAAACATCGAGACTTTAGCGAGGTCTCAGACAAAATTGCATCGGTTTTGCTCTTGTGTTGAAAAACCAACAACTGAAAAATATTTCTGGTATTAGAGTGAGATCAGTCTGTGAGAGCAGAAGGCATGCTGTACTTGGATCCGGCTACAGCATTCTCGACATTTGGCACTAAAAATAAAGCCATGTAGGCCACATAGTCTGCAGACTCTGGATTCTGGTTATTTTCCCTTTGAGCCTCATTAGCAACTCAGAACATTGCTCTCAGAATATTGAGGGACAGGCCTTTCCATTTATACCAGCAGTGGTGTGTTCAACTGCTGGAGATCTGCCAATCTCCACAATCTTAACTCACCTGCTCAGGCTAATGACGATGTTTAAAAGCAACTGAATATTCAAGCCAGGTGTGCTTAATTAGAGCCGGGGCTACTCTGGTAAACATCCAGAAATTAGAAACTTGGGTATTGTTAATTATCTGGAGCAGCATCTGAGCTGAAGACTCTGTCGCTATAAATAATTAAGAACAGGGTTGCAGGGTTTGAAAGACTCTGTGTGGTGGTAGACTTTTTAGGAACTAAATGCAGATAAGTTATACTGTAAATCTCTAGCAGCATGGCTTGAGCAGATATGTTGGTGGTTATACATGACCAGGAACAGTGTTACAGGAGGTTGAAAGGTACAACATGGTGGTACAGTAGTGGTAGAAAGAAACTCTGGTAGATATACCGTACAATCAATTTTAAAAGTATGGTTTGGCCTAAAGTCTAGGTGGATATAGTATATATATCCAGGAACAAGATTTGCTGGGGACAGAAGGTTGTACAGGGTGGAATATAACTTCAAAAGTTATAAATCTTCAAGAGCAGTGCTTGGCCTGAAGTCTTGGTGGCATTATACCTTTAGGAACAAGAGTTGCTGAGGATAGAAAGTTATACAGGGTGGCTGATCTTGAGGAAAAAAAAAAAAACTCTACCTAAACTCTAGGTATAAATTTTTAAAAGCAGGGTTCGGCCCAAAGTCTTGATGGTAATATATGTCCAGGAACAGTGTTGCTGGGGTTCAGAAGCTTGACCAAGGTGTTAGATCATCAGGAAAACAACTCTGATGTATATAAATCTACAAAAGCAGGGTTCGACCTAAAACGTTGGTGAATATATAAATCCAGGAACAAGAGGTGCTGGGGATGAAAGGCTGTACAAGGTGGTACATCTTAAGGGGGAAAAAAAGTTTGACTGTTATACTGTTATAAATCTCCAAGAGCAGGATTTGGCCCAAATACAGTATCTTTGGTGGTAATATAAGTCAGGAACAGTGCTTAGAATGTGCAACATGGTGGTAAAATTCTGTAACTTATAGAAGAGTTTGAACAGAAATGTGAGTAGTTTAAATTATCAGAACCATAACTACAAGGGGCTGGTTGGTTCTTCAGGGGGTAGTGGGTTTGAGCTGAAAACTCTGTAGTTATAAATAACTCACTACAGGGCTACAGAGGCTTCAACAGTTCTGTGCTGGGAGGTTCAGAAGATAGTCAGGAAGTAGATTCTGGTGATTTTGAATGTTCAGGAGCAGGATTTGATGGACTTCAAGGTTTGGCCGGATTAAATGCTTCTGTAAGACACTTCAATATTAAAAAAGTATGGGACTACAAAATCTCCAAAAACAAGGTTCACACTGAAGTCTTGGTAGTTCAAACTGAAAAGGCATGGAATGGGTATACTGTAAGTGAGTTGGAAGGTTTTTGCTAGATTTTAGATCTATAGAAATAAAACTTCTGGAGGAAAATGTGCTGAAATCTGAATGGTTATGGGTTAACCAGAAAGGTGGTGCTAGGGATTGGAAGGGTCTTATTAGGAAGTAAATTCTGGTACATCTGTTAAATTTCAAGAGCTGAAGTCTTGATTGTTTTACATGACTAGGAGGAAGGTTTCAGGCGGTTGGGAGGTCTCTACAGGATGGTAGATCTTTAGGAATAAAACTCAGGAACAGCTAAATCCCCAGGAGTACAATTTGCTGAATTTGAAGTGCTTATAGGTGAAAGGTGTTTCTGGAGATTGTGAGGTAAATCTTTTTATGTAAATCCTACTTCCTCTGTGCCAAAGATAAAAATTTTTAAAAATGGCAAGATTATGCAGCTATAGGGAACCAGAGCAAAGACTAATTTTGCAGATTGCACTACAGACTGCTACAAGCAAGACCAGAAGAAATAGCACCTGTTCTAACCTCCTTGTCTCTTTGTTCAATGCAGTTTTGTTTTAAGGATTGTAAGAAAATGATTTCTGATTAGCTCCCCCCACCAATGTTAGAAGGTGGGATTATAGCAGCAAAGTTGGAACTGGTGTGGGTCATTCCTTCATTCATTAGTGCTTTCAGTTAATATTACGTAAATATTGTTTAATAGCCATCAATAAATGAAATGTGTGTCCTGCTGTAACAAGTTAACCATATCATGCCTAATTACACTTCTCTCCACACATACTGTCTTTTTCATTAAAATCCCATCTCTATAATTATATTTCAAATTATTTAATGGCTCCTTGTTTTATTTCAGGCTTTTGCTTTTTTCTGCACTCTGTCTTCTTTCCCCTCTCTCTTTCTCTCTCTCTTTATCTCTCTGTCTTTCTCACTTTATACATCTGTCCTCGTCTTGCTCATGCCCCTTTTCTGCCTGCCAAACTCTCTGAGTGTGTGTCAGTGTGTTTGATCCTCTTTCCTCCAGAGTCTAGGAAAAAACAGGTTTGAGATCTCGCTGCGTGGGCACAAGCCTTTCCTCTTATTAACCGTGTGTGGATTTCCATGCCAACGCTGAAGCATTCTTTCTTACTATTTCAACCACGTCCTGTTCAGTCTCCTCTGGACCAGTGTAAAACCCGACAGCAAGAACATTGTCGATCCAAATCAAATAGAAACTGTAAGGTAATTTATTTAGAGGCATGCTCTTGACAAAACTTTGATTCTTTTCTCCTGTCTGAAAAGATTAAAGAAAAGCTGGAGGAAAATTATAACTGTAAGCAAGTGCAGTGTGAAGATTATTTGACTCAAATCAGAGTCACAGTAAAGGAGGCGTGGTCTCTGTATGTGTCAGTCATGGTGATGAAGGGGTGGCCTCTACAGTAAGTCAGAGTCAAGTAGGTGTGTCCTCTTTTTCTTCTTGTTTTATGCTGATTGGCATCCAGTAAGTTGCCTCTGTCTCAATGAAGGAGGCATGCCCTCTGTGCTTCTAAGTCACAGTGAAGAAGACATGTCCTTTGTGAAGTCAAGTCACAGTGAATGAGGTGTATCCTCTGTTCCTCCAAGTCACAGTGGAGCAGGTATGTTTTGTGTGCCTTTCAAGTCAGATTGTGAAGGGTGTGGCCACTGTACCTTTAAGGCACAGTAAAGGAGACATGGCCCCTGTGTCTCTAAGTCATAGCGAAATGGGCAATGCTTCTGTGCCTCTAAATCACTGTAAATTAGGTGTAGCCTCTGTGCATCTTAGGCTGAGTGAAGAAAACATGGCCTTTGTGTATTTTAGTTCATGTTCAAGTTCAAGTAGGCTTTTATTGTCATTTCAACCATATACAGTTCGGTACAAAGTGAAATGAAACAACATTCCTCCAGGACCAAGTAAACAACATAAATTTACAACATAAATTAACAAGCTAACTAGCTAACTAAGAAACCTAATTAGCTGACTAGTTGAGACAAGACAGATTGACAAGACAAGGTAGCTCCTTGGTTAAGACATTGTACGTGTTATGGTTTGGAAGGTCCCAGGTTCAAATCCCACAACCACCAAATTGTCTCAGTTGTCCCAACCCTCAACTGCTCAGATGTATAATGAGAGAAAAATGTAAATCACTCTGGATAAGGGAGTCTGCCAAATGCCTAACTGTAAATGTCTTCTGTGCCTCCAAAGCCCTGTTTACATTGCAGGTCTCTATTTCAATTTCAAATTATTTTATTTGTATAGCGCTTTTAACAATTGACATTGTCACAAAGCAACTTTACACACTCAAAAGAATTAAGTTTGTATGAAATGTGAATGTGTATGAATCAAAATGATATGATTGTCCCTGATGAGCAAGCCGA
>JAOVVA010000034.1:11793414-11815627 GCA_028565275.1 Leiocassis micropogon
TTTCCCTTTTTAGCGCACTTCGAGGTAAGTCTATATTATAAAAATCAGCGATCAACAACAAATCGTCTTTACGACATTGCTCAAATTATTCCTCGTTTGGTGCGATCATAAATTTATCAAACTCAAATTTTGATGACATGCCAATTTCTGTATTTCCTCCCCTACCTAAAGAAAAAAACCCAGGCAAACACTAACAAAAAGAACTTGGCGAAATAAATTTGGCTAAAAAAACATTTAGCCAACGGACGAGCCCCCAATTTCATGTTACGCCCCATCTAGGGAAGAAGCGCAACATGAAAGGACTAACCAGAACAACAGATTTTCTTTACAACAAATGTTTATTGGGAGGTTAGGTTCAGGAGCTGACAAGGCCAAAATAACAAACAAAAGTCCTGGTTTTCAAATGTCTACTTTACCTACTAAACAAAATAAAAATAAAATACAATCCTCTTCCCTAACTTCCTATCACAAAAACACAGAACAAAAGAATTCTCAAACAAAAATGGAATCATTTTGTCCCAAGTTAATATTTACAATATTTACAAAGATGTGTCAAACACCAAATTTAGAGGGCAATCCAAAATCAGCATCAAATAAGTCCAATAAGTCAGATACACCAGTAAATCATTAATAAAATACTTACAGTTAAGTGCAATAGCAAACAAAGCAAATAGTACAAAGCTCACAATTCTCTCTACACAATCCACAAAACACACTGCTCAGTTTACAAAATGGCAACCACAACTGCTGCCCCTGAGGAAGTGCTGTCGTGACTTTTAAATCTCTGTAGACCAATCAGAGGACGGCAGTAATCAACTTGCAGGAGCCAATCAAGTAGCTTTTCTCTAGGAAAAGCAGAAACACAGACACACAACAGGAAGAAGAAAAAAAACAGAACAACCACAGTGTTGTAACACCGTAGCTACTGTGACAATGGGTGATGTGATGGATCAGAGTGCTTGTGCAATGTTCCCAGGCTGCAGTGGTCAGGGCCTACCAAAAGTGCTCCAAGGAAGGAAATGGGGAGTGGTAGACAATGGTGGCTTTAATGGTTAAGGATCTGGGTTATTGATCGGTAGGTGGGAGTTCAAGCCCCAGCACTGCCAAGCTATCACTGTTGAGCCCTTGAACAAGGCCTTAACCCTATCAGCTCCAGGGGCACTGTATCCTGGCTGACCCTGTGCTCTGACCCGAGGTTCCTTACAGGAATACTGTATGTGAATGAAAAATAATTTCACTGTGGTATAAGGTACCCTTGACAAGTAATTGAATCTTAATCTTAAACTCGGTGAACCAGCGTCAGGGTGATGGGTGGACTGAGGCTCACCGATACACATGGGCCCATGTAGTCCAAGCCAATAGAGATCTACTGTAACTCAAATTGTTGAAAAGGTTAATGCTGGTTACTATAGAAAGAGGCCAGAACATAGCGCACCACTGTTTTGGTGGAAAAATAGGGGACCTGTTCAATTGGTCATAAGGTTATGGCTGATTGGTGTATATATAATGGTTTATATTGTAATAATAAGCAATGTTATTTATATTACTGTTGATAATTAAAGCATGAAACCTACAAACAAAAATTGATTATAATACAAATATAAATGAAACAGGTAATACAATGAAATACAGTAAATATCATGTTTATCATCTGTCCCATGAGCATCTTACTAAACACGTATCATGTGGGTTTCCGAGTGGCGTTATGGAAGCATGTTTGCCCTGTCAACTGGAGATTGCAAGTTCGATTCCTGGGTGATGCTGCAAACATTCATAGCTGGGAGTCTAGACAGCAGGCTGGCTATCTTGCTGTCTGGCTGTGCTCCCTCTGGGAGGGGGAGGTATGGCATACCTGCACTCTCGCACCAATCTGAGCGATTTTATACAAGCCAATCATGGGCATCTGTGAGGTCATGCAAGCGGAAGAGGAGGACAGGGCTTTTCCTCCCAAACGGTGCATAGATAGCAGTTTAAAAATACGTGGTCAGGTGGCATAGCATGTCATGGAGAAAGCACCTGATAGTCTTCACCATCCCTGGTCAGTACCTGTTTCCCTACAGTATAAGAGTGATGGGGGGATTTGGCTATGAATTAATTAGCAGGGAAAATCATGGAAACGTGTAATTGTTGCTATGTAAGGGCACGCATATTTAACATTAACGGAAGTCTCTGCTGTCTCAACGCCCTGTAACACCTTTAAGTTTAAAGTTTTTGCAATGGAAAAAAACACAAGCAAATACGTATTTAAATAAATATATTTTGTTTGATTTACTTTATAATAACTGTTATTGCTGCGATAATGTTCCAAAATATTAACTGTAACTATAAATGGATAAATCGTACACTGCATTCTTCAATAAAATATATAAATTATTGTTAGCTAGTTTACATGGTGTAAGTGCTAATAGTCATTCATAATAATAATTAATTTCATGCTCAATACGCAAGAACAAATGAAAGGTTTATTTTAGGGGGCGAGTCGAATCAAGCGCTTCCACGTTCGTTTCAAGGATATTAACAATGAGTCAAATTCTCAGCATTCAGTATGCAAACGATTTGCATCCCTGGCTTCCTGTTCTCTGATTTGCATACAGTCCAGGAACAAATCCCACTCGGTCGGCAAACAGCCGTTTGGGCTTTGACTTTGTTACCTTAGCAACAGGCTACTGGTTGTCTCAACCTTTAGCGATGGAGAGAGACGGAGGATGAGAACAAACACACACACACCCACCCGCATGCATATACACACACACACACGTGTGTCTGTGAGTCATTGAGTCTAATTCTCATGCAGAGTGGTGTGTGGCAGGTTCACTCGGGCTGCTGCCGAGACCTTGGACTGAGTCTGATCTTCTGAAGGATGTTCTAGAGAGCAGGACTGCTCCGCTGACAGGCTAAGTCAGACAACAGCACCTTGCTACGAGTTCTAAATTGTTCTAGTTTTAAAAAAGCACTAATTTACTTGTTTCTTCAAGACAACCCACTTTAACATTTGCGAAACCCCTGCACTCTCAACATAAATGTTCTTTGGTTGGTCCTCTTGGAGAACTTTGTGTCAGAATACAAACAAGCAAAACAAAACCTGTCTATGGAAAAATACCTTAAAGAACCCTTGAAGAACCATGCACTAAGACAGTTATATAGTTCTGCCTGATAGATCTGGTAACATCATCGTGTCTGAAAGCATCATCATTTCTGACCTCCTACTAGGAAAAAACACTTCAAAACAAGAGGCTACTTACAGGATCTACAAGAGAAAAAAAAGGTTTCGCTAGCTTGTTGCTTATTGAATGACAAACATAAGCATGTACGGTGTCATACAGATGCCTCGCCTTGCGAATTTTCACCTTGTAGTTTTTTTTGTTGTTTTTTGTATTTTGTGTAAGATTTCGTGAAGACATAGCACCATAGGTCCTAAGAATGTTATCAGAAACGGTAGGGAAAAAAAAGGGAGC
Organism: Leiocassis micropogon; assembly: GCA_028565275.1. Lineage (NCBI taxonomy): Eukaryota > Metazoa > Chordata > Actinopteri > Siluriformes > Bagridae > Leiocassis > Leiocassis micropogon. The sequence continues at coordinate 11,796,870 of JAOVVA010000034.1, forward strand.
TGCGTTCAGTTTGTTTTTTAAAGTTGCTGGTGCCAAGAGGAATCATAAATTAAGGTCAAGTATGGTTTAATATCTATTTATTTCATATTTTACTTCATTACATATCTTTTCTAAATCTTTATATGCAAAACTATGATTACAGTGTTGGAAATTGGTAATATTAGTAATATGTTTGGGTGGCCAGGATGGACTTTCTGCATTTACATTTCACTTTAAGACCTCACCTCCAGGAACAGATTAAATTTCTATGCCGAGGTACTGCTGTACAGTATATGTTTTTCCCCCCCAGTTTCTGAGTTTCGAATTCCCACTCCCAAGTTAAATCGGATGAATGGATGTGGAATGCTTTTCAGGACATATTTTTTTAAGTAATATGTTGTAAAGCCTAGCTTACAGATTAATGACGGAATGTATTATCTTCTTCGTTGCTTGACACACAGTTGTGATGACACTCTGTGACAGTGAAGCTTGACTTGATATTGCATCAGACTGATATCGCAGACACACTGCTGCGTCGTCTAAGCGCTGTCGTCTAACTGTCAAACGGCTTGCGCTGATAAGCTAATGAACTGGGAGCTAACTCAGTGACAGGGACTCGCTGATTCATTCCATCTAAACACCTTTCTCTGACATCTGACCATTTGAATTTGCCATTTGGATTTAACAACGCGCTCGTTTTTTTATTTTCTACGCATACTGACGTTCGTCCTTCTCTCACTCAAGCTATCATTTTCTGTTTACAAGACCTTTTATGAGCCAGCACTGGCATGGTGCCATGAAGGCAGCACAAATCCATTCTCTCGGCTATACGGGTGACATATTAACACAAGAAATAAACACGGTTTAAAATTCATGAGTCGACCGGTCTACCTCGGGGAGCGTTTAGGTCTTGGCTGGGCCAGCGCTAAATTAATGCAGAATCATTACTTCGGCGCTATAGGGTCGCACTTCGTCGCCTTGCGCATAAAAATCTAGTTCTGGTTTTTCATGGAGGACAAAACAGGCAAGGACAAGGACAGTTCAAGGACCGAGGAATATGTACGTCCGTGTCAGTTGTGCTGAGCTCTACGGAGCTTTAACGTGCACAAATATATTCACTTTAAAAATGCATGAGGCGGAGACGGGTAATAAAAGCTAACATTGCCAGATACACAATATTATGATATCCATCAATGTTTAGAATCGTTTTGATGTGAAATCTTACGTCACAGTTGAACCGCTCGTTCCCGCGTATTATCATTTCCATAGTAACTGTTTGATTGACTCACAGTACATTACAAAGTGTCCATAGGAACAAATAAACATAAACATGGGTACTATGAAGTTTATGGGAGGAGTCTAAAGTGGGAAGGAGCTGACGAGTCTGAAGTGAAAGAAAAACTCTTTATAGCTGCGATAAAGTTAAAGATAAAATGATATCTGCTATAAATGGATAAACAAAATGTTTATAGAGGAATAAAACACCCCCAGGGCACGCTGCTATTGCTGTAACAATAACTCCACTTTATTCCATGATTTTTTACAATTATTTTTATAACATTTTGAGTGTTTTATTCCATCATTTATTTACATTCAGTTTATAAGACCCTGCCAATAAATATAAATGGAAGTTTTGTTTTTTTTCCTTTTCCTCTCTGATATCACTTGATGTCCATAAACTTGTCTGTTTGTGAAAAACCACAAAAAGGTCAGCGGTGCTCTTTGCCTTGTTCTCTAACATGTTCTCTTACTCACTACTGATCCCAGATCAGCCTCCAGCCTCTAATAGTTACCTGAATTCTTGAGCACAGGTGGAAAAACTGATCTTGGGTCATTTTTTTCCCCATGAATGCAGGATGTTATATTGTATTTTATTTCTCATTTTTCCAGACATTGCGAGTGTGAAATATAACAAGTGCAAGTCCGGAGTGATCGCATTACTTTCGGTTGACTTTGTGTCTCCACGTGGGGGTGTAAAAAGCCTTTACACGGAGGTCGCTGACGGTCGCACCGCAATTAGAAGCTCGAATGAGAAGGACAAGGAAGGTCAGTGAGCTTAATGGAAGGGCAATGTAGACTCACATGTACTACCTCCCTCACACACACTCACCCACACAGACTCACAGACCAGAAAGAGACCACAGAACCCGGTTCTGATAGAGAATGTATGGCACAGTTAAAACCCGATACTGTATGCTAGCGCCCCCCGCAGTGCGAGCCCTAGCATTAATAACTTACAGAAGTTTTATTCTAGCCCTCAATAAAATCAGCAAGACTTTCTTTTTCTCTTTCTTTGTGCATAGAAGGATAAAGGGATAAAGAAAGAAAGAAAGAAAGAAAGAAAGAAAGAACATGCACATGTGTGGTGGATTGACAAAATAAACATGGAAGTAAATGCCAGCAAGAATTAAGGGATAGATTTGAAAAAAAGAAAGAAAGGAAGGAAGAAAGGAATTAGAAGAATGGTTGTGATGAAATGAATGGATGGCTCATTAACATATTTAACACTGCCTCCATGTTCTCCAGGTTCTCAATGTCCTCCATGTCCTCTGTCTCTTCTATGTCCTCATTGTTCTCCACATGAAATGTCTTCCATGCTCTCTTTTTATCCATGTTCTCTGTGCTCTCCATGCTCTCTATGTTCTCCATGTTCTCTGTGCCATCTGTGTTCTCCATGTTCTCAGTGCCATCTCTGTTCTCTATGTTCTTTGTGCCATCTTTGTTCACCTTGTTCTCCATGTTCTCTGTGCCATCCATGTTCTCCATGTTCTTTGTGCCCTCTGTGTTCTCCATGTTCTCTGTGTTCTACATGCCCATCATGTTCCCTGTGTCCTCCAGTGTTGGCTGATCTGTGAGAGTTCCACAACCTCCTGCTGAAGGTCCAGATTCGCACTTCTGACCGTGTTATGTACTGTATTACTTACAGATTTTTTTACTATCATAGTTCCCCAGCTACTTATTCCTCATCTGGCCTCTCCTTGTTTCTCTCTCCCTTTCTGTCCATCCATCTACTTCCCGATATACATTTTTTAAAATCTTTTCTTTTTATTTATCCATCATCCATCCAACATCCAACTCAATGAATGTAATCCATTACTGTCCTCTCTTCTTACTCATTTCTCCTTCATTACATTTTGTCTTTTTTTTCATTATTTTATTAATGTCTTTGTTTTTCTTTTGCCCTGTTTCATTTCTCAGGTCATCCTTCAATATCCTGCCATGAGCTTTCTCTCTCTCTCTCTCTCTCTCTCTCTCTCTCTCTCTCTTTCAGCTTGAGAACATTGTTGTAGAGTTTTAAGGCAATGTGAAAATAATGGTTGTGCTATACCTGGATGGGACTGGAACTGTACATAGACTTTACTGAAGATCACACCACTATGGAACCGAATATACACTCAATGCTGGTTAAAGCTATTCAAGGAATCTCTGTACATTCAAATGATGTTTCCATTTTTATTAATTATGGTGAGAATGTCAAAGTATTACCTTTCCCTTCTGCAATTTAGTAGCTAAAGTTAACTGGAACACCGTAAAGTGACTTCCATTCTCACCTGGCAAGAAAGGCATTTGCTTGGGGGCCCCAGACCAGCAGGTGGTCCCTGAAGGTTGACAAGCTTATTCATTATTTATAAGATAATGGTATGGAATTCTGTTTGGAGATGTCCCCTGCTAATTTTTGCCTAGGGCCCCAACAGACTTAAGAATTGTCTCTGACCATTGGTAACAGCTTGTTGTTCAGAATGAAATTGGCTCCACTGAGCCGTCATTTTGTACTTCAAGTACCATCAAGGCCTTATAGACATAGTTCCAGACAGGGTTATTATTGTATGCTAAAATTAAAACTAACACGGAAACTATTGGTTTTTAAACATTTTCATAAGCTGATATAAAATAATGAAAAACTAAAATGAAACTAAACTAATGATAGTTGCTATAAAAATCGCTTGCTCACTCACTCGTTCATCATCTATAACATTTTATCCTGTATACAGGGTCACAGGGGGCCTGGAGCCATTTCAGGAGACTTGGGGCACTGCAGGGACATTTTGGGAATGCCAATTAGCCTATTGGATATGTCTTTGGACTGTGAGAGGAAACCGGAGTACCCAGAGGAAACCCACCAAGCACGGGTAGAACATGCAAACACCATGCACACAGAGTCAGGAATCGAACCCAGACCGTGGAGGTTCAAGGTGACAGTGCTTACCACTAAGCCACAGTGCTGCTATGAAGCTAACTTAAATTAAAAAAAAATTATCATCAATTCATATCATAATTACATCATCATATTTACATTTAAGACAGCTGCTTTTTTGCCAGCCTCTGTCTGCTAGATGACAACTGCATGACATATCCCAAAAGTTTGTGTTGTTATAGCGCACCACCATTACATGGCAATGTAGTACAAGGACCAATACTTTTACTTTGCTCGTCATGAGACATATCAAGACGTTGCTACACCCCACACTAGACCCACGGCAGTTTGCGTATCGTCCTAACCACTCAACGGATGGCGCCACTTCCACCACACTCCATCTGGCCCTCTAACACCTGCACAAGAAGAATACATCTACGCTCAAATGCTGTACATAGATTTTAGTTCAGCACTTATACTATCATCCTCCACCACCTGATCGGGAAGCTGAGCCTGTTGGGCCTGAACACCTTCCTCTGTAACTGGATCCTGGACTTTCTGATCGGAAGACCTAGGTCAGTGTGGATTGGGAACTGCACCTCCAGCACCACCACAATGAGCAATGGAACCCCCCAGGGCTGTGTGCTCAGTCCCCTGCTGTCTCATGACTGTGTAGAGACACACAGTTCTAACCACATCATCAAGTTTGCTGATGACACAACTGTGGTAGGGCTCATCAGCAAGAATGATGAGTCAGCATACAGAGAGGAAGTGCAGAGGCTAACGGACTGGTGTAAAAACAACTACCTGTCTCTGAATATTGCTAAAACAAAAGAGTTTAAGAGAGAGAGAAGAATATTTGTTGACTTCAGGAGGACATGGAGCGACTACTCTCTGCTAAACATCAATGGCTCCGCTGTGGAGATCGTCAACAGCACCATATTCCTTGGTGTCCATCTGGAGGAGAACCTCACCTGGTCCAACAACCTCTTTTCTTCCTGAGAAGGCTGAGGAAGGCCCAGCTTTCACCACCGATCCTTACCACTTTCTATAGAGGGACTATCGAGAACATCCAGAGCAGCTGGATCACTGTCTGGTTTGGAAATTGTGCCATCTCAGACCCTACATAGAATAGTACACAGCACAGTGGCTGATTGGACACACCCATCACACACACTTTTCACCACCCTGCCATCTGGAAAAAGGCACAGAAGCATTCGGGCCTCACATCGAGAACGTGCAACAGCTTTTTTCCACAAGCCATCCGTCTCTTCAACAAAAAGGGACAGGACTGATAAACACACACACACACACACACACACTCACTCACACAATCACTCAGATAAACGCAACTACCTCAAAACATTGGGACTGAACTGACGAACACACACATGCCAGCACACTGATCAAGAACCATCTAACAATTGTACACACCAACCTGTAAATGCTCCTTTGCAAAATATGTATTACTTGTTATTTGCGCATCAATATTTTAATATTTTTTATCTTTGCTGCTACTTACAAGGAATGTTTACTGTGTCATGTCGCATTGTCACTTTGTCGCTTCATTTTGCACATTTGCATGTGCACTTTATGTGGTCTCTTTTATATAGAACTCTTTTATATAGAAAGTTTTGTTAATTCATGTCGTTCATTTCTGTTGTAGACGTATTGTTTATGTAGCACCTTGGTCCTGGAGGAATGTTGTTTCATTTCACTGTGTAGTAAACTGTATATGGTTGAAATGACAATAAAAGCTTGAACTTGATGAGATCTGAAGAAAATTATTGTACATTATGTACCAGTAAACTGGTGACAGAATCATGGGCACCCAAGGCTCATCTACAGTATACCCGCAGGGACTAAAGGACAGGCCATGGACAAATTGCTGAATAAAGTAAATTCTGGCCATGATCGAAAGGCACCAGAACACCCAGTAAACCACAGCCTTCAAATTCTCCAGATTCCAAGCTGACCGAGCACCCATGAAATGCGCCAGACAAACAAGTCCAGACCATGGAGGACTCACCCCACAACCCACAGCACCCAAAAGATCTACCACGAACGCCCTGGTGCTGGACACCACAGCACTCCCCCAGAAGTTTTGTGGAGTCGTTTCCTGAGGGGCACCAGTGGCACCATACAATATCGGGCATAATGTTTTCGGGTTCAGTGCTATCTGATGGATGTAAGCAACTTTAATGAATGAAATTTTATGAGCTTGAGCTAGAGGATCTCAACTTTTTATTATTCAGCACTGGCAGCATGGAAAGCTTATTTTAATTTGACGCACCTGATTGGGATGTAGCTACTAAAGAAGCTGTTATTCTATCATCAAAGATTTTGTCATTAGCCTGGGTATATTCACAGCTTTTGGTACACAAAGCATGGCCACCTGGGTGAACCTGGAACATTGACTGAGGGTCGAACTGGGATTGCTTCTAAACCAGCAGCAGTGGAGAGACAGGGATTACTGCTGGCTGACCATCAAGTTTCAAGGACTTCTAAAAAGAACCGCCCCTATCTCTCTCTCTCTGTATTCTGTCCATACATGCATACTCTCTCTCTCTCTCAGCACTGTGCCGTTTCCATTCACAAGTTACATCTATTATTGATGTACTGAGCATTTCATCACTCTGTGTAACGAATATATTTTACTTACACACATGCCTGTCATATGTTGGTGTGTGTTTGTCTGTACACTGTGTGTGTGTGTGTGTGTGTGTGTGTGCATACAAGTGACTGTGAAGGTCATGTGACATCTCCACACATGTGTTTGCCTTCGCAATATGACCTCTAATATCTATGCTGCTGAAAGACCATCCACATTTGTAGCCAGGTACAAAGTAGGTGTAATTGAGAGTGACAGAAATAAACACTTTTAATCATTCATACACTTAAAGCCACATAAACCCGAAAAATATTAGTGGTTAATTAACTCATTGTTACGTGTAATCCTGTGTTTTTCTTTTCCGCACCATCAACATTAAAGAAGGCTCAATATAGAATTATAAAAAAATTAACACAATGTGTTTGTTTTTGCATGATAATTATTTGTATTATAAGTATGACGATTTTGCTTTTAACGCAGAACCTAAAAACCTACAGAACTTACAGAAGTGTTTCATTCTCACTTCAAAAAAAAATGCACTTTTAGTGTGTGTCCTTAACCTAAATAAGTGAACACAGTTACTTTTAGACCTTGGTTAAGGTAAAACCGAAGCGCCTGAGGGTCTAATTTACTGCATTTTTAATGATTTGTATAAATTTGCATTCATTTACATTACAATGATCCTAAAAAGCATGACATTAACTATTTTCAGGTGAGTGACATTAACCAAACTAAATCTACAAAAGGCCTTCACTTAAAGGAATTATAATAGGATTTTATATCACTAAAATTGCTTTAGCAGCAAGAGCGCTAGCATGCTAGGATGCTAGCACTTCAGTAGGAATGATTAAAAACCATTAACAACAACTATTTTTTTGTTTAAATACGTAACATTTTCTTATTTATTAATTTAATTAGACAAATTAATTGTGTAATGTATTGGGAAATGTAAATAATTAATTATAATTTGAATATATAATATAAAAATATAATAAAAAATTAAAATAAATAATTTAAATAATTGACATTTATATTATTTAAATTACTTAAAATATTTGTGTTTAAATAATTAAAATTTCCCAATTTATTAATGTCATTAAACAAACATATTTTCTAATCTATTTTTTAAAATCAAAATAATAAACAATTATTACAATTTAAATTATTTAAAAAAAAATCTTTAAATTATTGAAATTTCCCAATTTATTAATGTCTGTACAAGTTCTGTCAACAAAATTTCTAACAAAACTCTACCTCAAAAATAAATTTGTCATGATGCCGAGTGACCAGCATCACATGATCTCAATTTCTCTGTGCAAAATAAAATGTTCTCTAATGTTATATCTATAATATTGTCCTTAATGTATATTAATTAACCATTGACTATTTTCTAATCGATTGTTGTTATGGTTTACATATACTGTATGATTTTAATTCAATTATTTGTTTAAATGTTAAACTGTTCATGAAAATGAGAAATTCTCAGCTGGGTGAAAAAGAAAATTGTCAACTATGTTACTCAGTAATGTACGTAATCTGTCAGGAAAAAAAACAAAAAGTAGATATGTTACACTGAGGGAATTTATTAACTTGATGTTTTTTGGTGGCCACTGAAAACCCAAGAAAATCTCAAAAAAAGGAAAAGCTCTGATAAGCTCACTCTGTTTCCACATCTACAGGAACCCTTTAAGGTTCAAGGTAGGAGGAAAGAAACAATAGACAACAAAAATAAAACTCTTTTTGCAACTATACACCGATTATTGATGGAGACCTTTGAAAGACGTCTTTGGATGCATTAAGACTTTAAAACAGATTATTACTTTTTTCGTTTCTCAGTAAAGGTTCCAAGATTCCAAGAAAAAGAAATTCTGTATAAATATGTCATTTCTGTATAAATATGACTTTAGAACCTGATAGAGAAGTCTGAGTGGACATGATTTTGGACTGATGAGCTGTAATCTCTGCACTGCAGGTGTCCACACACACACACACACACACACACACACACACACACACACACACACACACACACACACACACACAATCTCTGGCAACAGTAATTTGCAGTTTGATCAGAACCACAGAGATACCGAACCATATATCAGTCTCTCACACTCGCATACACACACACACACACACACACACACACACACACACTCACTCACTCACACACATACATTGATAACAGCAGGACTCGGGTGACTCGAACTTTTCTCAGTCGAGCTCAATATAAAGTCAAACTTGCACAACTTCTCTATCTGTGTGTGTGTGTGTGTGTTTGTGTGTGTATGTGTGTGTGGGAGAGAGAGAGAGGGAGAGAGAGAGAAAGAGAGAGTTTACTACCAAAACCATAATCAAGATCTTCTCCTCCTATAACCTACTCTCAGAGAAAAAGAAGAGGTTCTTTGGAATTGGATTATCAATAACTTAGAACCGGTTCTGAAAGGGAACCCTTAAGGTACGACACACGATCTTTAAGACTTGATCAAACCAAACTGAAGAAAGCACAAGAGCACTAATAACCGTTTAGAACGATAAGCTGTGTAATGAGTTTAAGATTCCTCAAGGGTTCTGAAGGTTTTTTGAGGGTTCTAAATGGAACGGTGGATCCTTTCTATAACACGAAATCATTCTAAGACATTTTAAGGATTCTGTGTTTTGGTAACTTTACATGTTCTCATATTGTCTACTGTCATGATTCTCCTGTGTTTCTCTGTTTTTGCGTTATCTGTTAAGGCTTGTTCCGCACTCCATTTCTCCATTACATGGTTAACGATCCAGAGGTGGACGGTACAAGTAACTGAGCAACTTTATTTTATTACTGTATTTAAGCACACATTTCACATATCTGTACTTTACTTGAGTGGTTTTATTAGAGGGTATTTTTTACCTGTACTCTGCTACATGGTACAGCAAATACCTGTACTTTTACTTCACTCCATTTCTACATTGTGTTCATGGAGATCAGGATCAGGCATTGTTGCAGACAGCGACAAAAACAGCATATTTACTATTAAAATGCTAATATAAGTAAATCTGTAGGTGAGTACTTTTTGTGTTTTTACTCATGTACAGGATTTGTGTACTTTGCCCACCTCTGGCATTAGCATTAGCCTTCGCTTTAGCCATAGTTCCTGGCCAAAGTCATAGTGTTCATGTTGATAGCATTTTGTTTTAAATCTTTTCATTCTATTCCTGGGAAACTATGGGCATAAGGCGGTTATAAACTGGACAGTGTGCCAATTCATCGTGCATACACCACAGACTCACACACGCTCTCATGCTATACAATTAAAATTAATTAGAATTAATAAGAAATTAAGACCACTAATCAAACTTATAAGCTTTGAGATAAATTAAAAGTAGAAAATTATTGCTTGTTGTGTCCGCTGCACGTCAACGCGCTCTCCGGCCGGTACCAAATCAGTGGTGCGGGCCAAAACACATGCATGCATGATGTGCGTATTTCCGCTTTTGCTCGGGTTCCCTGTGTCACATACACAGAGACCCAGAGACAGACAGATAAAAGGGAACACATTAGCATTTTTCCGGTTGGAATGGACATAAGCTGTTTGTATGTATATTCGTCTGGACGAAGTATTACCATTTAAGAAATCAGAGAGCGCAATGAGGGGGTTGTTTTATGGGCAAAAAGGCATCACAGGCTTACAAGATGAAATATTCCGTTTCTAGGTTCTAGATTTATTTCTGCGGAACGCTGTGTTTGAGCCCTGTAATGAAAATCAGACTCATGGAGGATGGAGGAGATATGTTTAATATCCTCGCTCTACCATCTGCAATTCTGTTTAAAGACTGCGATTATTTTTTCATTAATTTATTGTAAACACGCATCCGTCGCCTCGCCTCTGTTGCGGTTCTCTGGGATTTTAATTCTAATCAGTCCTATAATCTGTTTCTGCGAGACGCGTAAAAGATTTAATTCAGAGAGGATTATTAAACTTGTGTTTATCGGCGATACAAAACTTCCGGCGCTCATATTTCCCCTGTGTCACAAACCCAAAACACGGTAAAAAAAACTAATCTCACACACACACACACACACACACACACACACACTTAAAACAAAAAATAATTAAACCACGCCCACAAAACAAAGAAGTAACAAAAAGAATAATAACCTGTATACTGCACAAATTAAGGTGGGGGTGGAGTTTCACTAGACCACACCCACAAGTGTTAACAGCAGCTACATACAATCAACAGGCAAATTAATTGTGAATGAATTCTTGCATACTGAGTATCTCTCCTGAGCGTGAGTCTGTATGTTCATGTGTTGGTTATTAATCGCGTCCTGCGTAACCAGCGTGATGAATAAACACCTGCCATTAAGACCATGAGAATTGAAATTAGGATCCTGACCTCATGTTAAAACCAGATCAGGATGCTTAAATCCAAAATTTAATCCATCGTTCATTATCCACGGCAGGAAAGAAGGGTGGGGAGGGGGGGATGTTGGGGGATTGGACGTCAGGTCTGGCGCTGAGGAGAAACACGGCATCAGTGTTTGTGCTTAAAGAAGCGAAAATGTCAAACACCGAGCATGAAACGCCGTTGTGTAAAGGTTAGCATGCTTTAAAACTAAACAGAGAGAGAGAGAGAGAGAGAGAGAGAGCAAATGGAGAGACGTGAGCAAGAATGCATTAGCAAAAAAAAAAAAAAAGTGATGTGATATATAGACAGATCAAAGCCGAAAATGATGCTGAGGGCGCCAATACTATCTCACTGCCCTTTTTATTTTATAATGCACTATTTTCATGGTCCAGAGGAGGATGGAAACGTGTGGAAAGAGATAGAGCGAGAAAGAGAGAGAGAGAGATGGTCTTTCAGCAGCACTGATATTAGAGGTGGATCAATTACATTAAACATTACATAATTAAAACATGTATATGCATAAACATAATATTAGAAGCAAAAAAAAACATAATGCATTAAATTTAGTTATGGTTAGACATGCTCAGTTTGTGTGCAGGACACTTAGTGTCTTATTAGAAAAGAGAATGAGAGACTGAGAGCATATGAAGCTTGAAAAGAGAGAGGGGGTGTATAAGCATGAGCAGAGACACAGACAGACAGACAGAGACATAAAGAGATTATAAAACTTGGGGAGAGAGAGGTAGACAGATGAGGGAGCGAGAGAGAGAGAGAGAGAGAGAGTATAAAACATGCGGAGAGGGAAAGACAGGTAGACAGACAGACAGAAAGAGAGAGAAACAGACAGACAGAGACATGGAGAGAGACAGACAAGCAGGCAGAAAGCAGGAGAGAGAGATAGAGAGACAGTCAAGCAGACAGAGACATAGCCTATAGAAATAAACATGAGGAGAGAAAGAGAAAGACATGTAGACAGACAGAAAGCAAAAGAGAGACAGGCAGGCAGACAGAGAAATAGCAAGAGACAGACAGGCAGACAGAGACATTAAGAGAGACAGTCAGACAGCGACATAGAGTATAAAACATGTGGAAAGAGAGAAAGACAGGGAGACAGACAGAGACAGAAAGCAAGTGAGAGAGACAGACAAGCAGACAGAGACATAGAGAGAGAGTATAAAGCATAAGAAGGGAGAGAGAGAGAGATAAAGACAGGTAGACAGACAGACAGACAGACAGACAGGGTATAAAAAGGGTATAAAACATGAGAGGAGAGAGAAAGAGAAGAAGAGCTCAGACACGAGAGAGCATTTAATGACGTTGATCTGAATAAATGAGAATGCTGAGTGTGATTAGCGTTAGCGAGTTAGCCACCTGTTTCCTTCTCTCCATCACGCCACTGACATTTCCTGAGATTTCACCCGAATGACACGATGAGAAACTCAGACTCCGAGCGAGAGTCGAGAAACCACACTGAGGCAAATCCTGTCAGAAGGCATGGGTTTAGCTGTTTGTTAGCATAAATTACCAAAGGAACTCTAACACAGGAGCGTGTTTTTATCCTGATGAAGTGTGGGTCTGTGTGTGTGTGTGTGTGTGTGTGTGATTCTGATGTAAACATGAGGGATAAGTAATAACTTGGTGAAACGCTAGCGTTATCTAGTTAGCTGATTAGCGAGTGTGTTTTTCTTTAACCGTCAAGCAAATGTTAATAATTAGTGTTTTGTTTTTGTCTTATTTTAAATCTGGATTTTTCTCCTGAAAGAGTAATATTTCTATCACAGCATGAACACACACAAACACACACACACACACACACACACACACTGTTTTGTTTCGCTCGTTATTAAAGACAATAAATAACAAAATAACAGAAATAATGATGGCAGTTGAGTTCATTAGCCGAAGACTGAATCCTGCAAATATGATTTTATCTAAAAATTCTCGGTAACCAGAGGACTTTCATAACTTTTTTTTTCCATGTTTAAATGCCATTTAATAACTTTATTGCTTTCTTTTAAAAAGAAACAGTGAAACAGAGCTACTGCATATTAAAGACAACAGGATTTTTTTTTTCTCCTTCTTTCCACTTTTACTCAAGTTCTAAAAGAAAATCCAATTAGTTAGCGTTTGATGATAGCACCAAGTGCGGCTTTACAGTCCAGGACGTTCCTCAGAGGCTCCCCCACAAGAACAGAGGACATTAAAGCACTTTCAAGTGTACTCAGAAGCTGTTTAGCGCACGCTGATTAGAACTTCAGTCTGAAGTGGATGAATCACACAGGCAGATCCGACTTGATGGTGTAGAGCTGATTATCTGACCCTGAGATCACAGCACTTGAGCTGAGTTCTCAATCCTGATTGGTCAGATTAATTTTCTGCAACTGGGTTTAAAACCTTGCACTCTGTCTAAAACTCGTCTCACCCCCAAGCTGAAGCGTATTGTAAAGAGATGTTACGTTTACATAGCGCTGATTGAAAGAAGCTCAGGTATAAGGTAAAGCCTTAAGTGGTCTAGCTTCAAGGTCCCAAGTTCCACCCTGAGCTCAGGGGGGTTTCCGCTTGTTTGTCCACTTCACCTCCAAAGACATGCCTCACACCCAGTATCCCCAAGACAGGTTCTTTGGTGTACTCTTTTTTTTTTATAGGGTTCTAATTAGACTCTTGAAGTGTTTCTACAGAATGACAACAGCAGGAACGTTCATGGTTCTACCATTTCTACATGTCCTAGCAGTTTCAGACCTTCAGACTCTACTCTGGACCTAACTCGGGTTGTCCTAGAAAAAGGATCTTGTCTTCCCAAGCTTTTATTCGACCACAGTCCTAAATAATCTCCATTATGTCTCATATGGCCAGCAGAACCTCGTAGTCTTCTGTCTCATATCACAGTGAAAGACACCATTACCACTCTGCTACTACTTTTACCACACGGGATACAGTTCCTTTGAAAGGCAAAGCTCGGCAACGAGGGATCCGAAGCCAAGACTCTGAAAACGCCACTTCTTCAGAAGAGCAATCATCTGAGAGATTAGAAAAACCACAATCCATAAGAGAGGTTTGGAACCCAGAGATAAGACAGAGCTCATTCGAACCGTGAAACGTAAAATAGCAGTGAAAAAAAAAAAAAAAGGAGAAGCAAAAAGGGGGCCATGACTCTGAGAGTTCTCCTCTGCGTTCTCCATGCCAGATTGTGTTAATAAAATCCTTTTACAAAAATAGTCGCAGAGAGCTTCAAGTCACAGCATGGAGTGAGTTTTATGAATCTTGACAGAAAGAGTATTAATGTGAAAGTACAAATGCGGTCCTGCTCAACAGCCTGTCGCTGGCTCACCTGGGATTTGAACTCTTTAACTTCTGGACATCAGCTCCATGCATTATTGGTTAAAGTCTCCAAGGTCAATCTTCTTCTTGATATTTAAAAAAAAAAATGGTTGTCCGCCAGCTCTCTCAATCAGCCCAGCTAATCTTTATAATCAAATCGATCTCCAACACTATAAATACTTCAACTGTTCAACTTCGTCTGTTATATTGAACTTCCAGCCTCCGAACACACAGTATGTCTGCAAAAAAAAATCCTGCTATCTCTTATGACCCAAATGAGGATGGGTTCCCTTTTATGTCTGGTTCCTCTCGAGGTTTCTTCCTATTGCCATCTCAGGGAGTTTTTCCTTGCCAAACTGAGGACCTAATGTACTGTAAAGACCTTGATGTGTGGATTTATAAGCAAACACTTATCTTGCTGTGAGCCATTATAGAAAATTAATCAACAAATCAGAATCCGGAATTCATCAGTGCAATAATAATAACTTTATGCGTATTTTGGGCAACGTTTCAGTTTATAAAATAGAGGTCTGTCCCCTGAGGCAGGATCAGTGCAGCTTGCTACTTATTTTGTTCAGATTTTAAGGCATCACGTCAAACAAAATCAGTTTATTTGGTATCATACTTCAACTAAAGTTTCATACAAGTTTGAAAGTAAATATTTTGAAAGAAAAAAAAATCATAGAGAAATATATATTTTCGCAACCCAATATCGTGTGGGGGGAAAATGAGGTGATTTTCATGCAAACATTCTGTATATTAATCCATATAAAATTAAAGCTATACATATGGAAACCATTTCTTTTATCAATTCGTTTATTTATTTTCTATGTGAACCCATGGGCAGAACACAGTGTGTACACACGTTTCCATTACCGAAGCCATTTCATAACCTCTGAGGATCCCAATCCGACAGGCCTCACTACTCCCCTGGGAATCTCATGAATAAAAATGAGCCCATTAAAGCATTTTAAAGTTGCCATTTCGCACACGCGCTGCTCCGATCATTACTATGCAAATGAGGGCCGGCCCACGTCGGTAAATAGCGAGGCAGTGATGAGAAATGGGAAGATGTTTGGATAGGACGTTTTCTCAGCCGCGCGCACCTCCCTATCATCAAACTCCTGTTCACGAAAAGGAGGGCATCCATTCTTTATAACATTAGAGCCTAATTTACCGGGATTTATTATTATACTGTGCTGTAGTGATGAGCACGATGACTCAGTCGTGACTGATTTGATTCTTCTGCAATATTCGTTTAAATGAATCAAATATAATAAGTTTTATTTGAATTGATATACAATTTAAACCACAGGTCACGTGTATGTGTCCATGCATGCTCACACACACACACACACACACAAACATATTTTTGAATCTTAGCCCTGATTCAAATTTTATTCTTAGCTTTTTAGCTTTTAATTCACGTCTTTCAATGTGAGTCATTATAGACAAATTAGTGAGTCAATTTAGTGAGTCAAATTGACTCATTCGATTCACGTAAGAGACTTTCTAAAGACTCAGTTGTTTGTTAATCTTCTGTCATATCAATTAGAACAGCTCAGATTGTACTTTGGAACACTCCACGATGAGTGGAGAGAAAAGGACCATGTGGAATACAAAGTCAATTCCATAAGTATTGGAACCCTCTTGTTTATTAAAGGTGCAAAAATAATTATCAAACAATGTGATTATAATGTCTGATTTTAATATAACACATAATAATGTAATCTTTAAAAAAAAATTATCCAATTAATTGTTCATCCTTGAAAAACTTGCTCTTTATTGAAATTACTAAACAGGTCCCGGAGACATCTAATAGTTTAGTGCATAGTGTCACACGGTTCTACTCCTCATTAACTCCTGCAACCTAAGTCTAATCCAAACAGTCTTTGTGCTCCTATTTTCACATCTACGCTGAAGATTCACACACACACACACACACACACACACACATGCGCACACACACATACACACACCTGCCAACACCTCAGAGAGTGGCAAAAGATAAAGAGACTCAAGCAGTGAAAGATCAAAGTCACACACACACACACACACACACACACAAGAACTTCCAACCTGCAACAAATTTATGGGGTGAGAAGCTCTCATGTTTCCATGTTGGAGAAACAGATTGGAGTCCGGGGGTGGCCTTGAGACAACCGTCATCAGCAGATCATCGTTTATTTCACATAAGGACTCTCCTTAATTTCATCAAAGCACCGGAATCAGAACATCAAAGCAGGATTTAAATCATCAAATCATCACTCGTCTCTGTTAACACTTAAACACATCAAATGCAGTTCCTTCAGAGCTACAGTGCAAACTAAAAACGTCTACCATGACTGAACGAATAAACCACCCAGGTCACAAATTCTGAGAAATGGTCAGGTCGAGAAATCAAGAACTTTCTTACAAGGCTACGAATCCTTTTTAGGAACATGAAAAAATTATAGAATGTTGTAAAGCTGAAGAAGAAGAGGGTTATCTGATAGTCTGGAAATTTATACAGAAATCCTTTATTATTTTTCAAGAACTTATCAGCACAGTTTTTTGAGGATCTTTTTTGAGAAACTTTGATAAAAAAAACTATGTTTGTTTTATTGCTATTATTGTTTCTTTTTTCAACCCAGAAATCTTTTTAGGAACTTAGGAAAAGGTTCTATTTACTTACACTGGGAATTGTTTAGGAAATCTTTTTTTTAATTGAAAATTAGGATTTGTGCCAGAAATAAAGGACCTTTCCGAGGAAGCGCGCAAATTGGTAACTTTCTGATCAGTGCAGGAGACTTGAAGTTTTTTTTTTTGTTTGTTTGTTTTTTCTGGAACCCACGAACTTGTTAAGAAACTCTGAATAACTCTGGAAATTTGTAAAAATTGGAACTTGTTTAGGAGCATAGACACATTTACAGAATAAACAGGTTCTTTCCCAGGATGCTGAAGAAACATGTAAGGCACCACAGGAACATTTGTAGAAATCTAGACTCCCAGGACCATGTTCAATTTCAAATCCTGGACTTTCCCTAGGACTGCTGGACCCTATTTGGGAGCCTGTGACTTTTGTTTTCTGTAAGGCCTTTTTCTAGTTGAGGGCAAATCCAATTTGTTTTACGAATCTGTCCACGCTGTTATTTGAAAGTGAGCTGATGGGATTTGCCTCTGTTCAGACTGGTAGCCCAAATCTGACACCTTGTCAACCTATGTGCATTAGTTGTCCAGGAATTATTGTTCTCCTTTTACTCATTCCTAATTATAATTTCAAACTTCATTTGTTCCATCATCTCCCTGATGGTTTTTCAATGAGTGTTCACCATGGATCCATGTCCCTTACCATGTGTAGACTTGAATGTTGAACATCTTGAATGAGTGACATAATGGACGGTTTGAAATCTGATTTGAGTGGGGTAGAGCATCCAGACTAAGTTCAGGCTACATCAAAACAAAATTATCCATAACATCTATCCATCCATCCATCCCTCCATCTTCCAATATGAGAGAGCTATCTATCTATCTATCTATCTATCTATCTATCTATCTATCTATCTACAGTCATGGCCAAAATTGTTCCAGAAAATCAAAAATTTCTCACAAAAAGGTCTTGCATTAGTACATGTTTTGCTATACACATGTTTATTCCCTTGTGTATTGGAACAAAACAAAAAAAAGGACGGAAAAAAGCAATTATGACATTTGACAACTCCAAAAATTGTCTGGACAAAATTATTGGCACCCTTTCAAAATTGTAGATAAATAAGATTGTTTCAAGCATGTGATGCTCCTTTAAACTCACCTGGGGCAAGTAACAGGTGTGGACAATATAATAAAATGAACACCTGAAAGCAGATAAAAAGGAGAGGAGTTCATCTAGTCTTTGCATTGTGTGTCTGTCTGGGCCACACTAAGCGTGGACAACAGTAAGAGGAAAAGAGAACTGTGTGAGAACTTGACAACCAAAAATGTGGAAAAATATCACCAATTTCAAGGTTACATGTCCATCTCCAGAGATCTAGATTTGCCTTGGTCCACAGTGCTCAACATTAGCAACAAAAGTTTGCAACCCATGGCACTGTAGCTAATCTCCCTGGGCATGGACGGAAGAGAAAAATTTATGAAAGGTTGCAATGCAGGGTAGTCTGGATGGTGGATAAGCAACCAAACAAGTTCCAAAGAAATTCAAGCTGTTCCGCAGGCTCAGGGAGCATCAGTGTCAGCGCAAACTATCCATCAACATTTAAATGAAATGAATCGCTATGGCAGGAGACCCAGGAGGACCCCACTGCTGACACAGAGACATAAAAAAGCAAGACTACAGTTTGCCAAAAT
>JAOVVA010000034.1:11856468-11869525 GCA_028565275.1 Leiocassis micropogon
TGAATGGTAGTAGAAGCTTAATGTGGGAGCCCCCTAGTGACTGGGAGGAATTGGACACGACTAAATTAGGGAGAAAATCGGGAAAAAATAAAAGGAAATAGTAAACTTAAAAAAAATAAACATTGGCAAACATCCTCTTAATGGGAGTATTTGTCCAGTTATTTGGTGCTTAGCCTTGATGAATACATTCGAATACAAAATGGGGCATTTAGTAGTTATATAATGCACTATGCGTCAAAATAATCACAATATGATTTTTGTTTTATCAAATCATGCAGCCCTGCTCATAATGGTATTTTTTTCCTCTCAAGCTTTTAAGGAAATTATAATTAAATGACAAATAATTAATAAGTAAGTTTGAAGTCAAAAACGTCAAATTTATTTCAAAACATATTAATTATACAAAAATAATAGCATCTTAACATGTTGGAGTAATGATAGTAATTGGGGGAAAAAACTTGAAATAACGACTCACTAAAATTAACTAGCAATAAATTATAAACACAAGACAATGTCTTGATTTAGTATGTCGCTAAGTAGAAATGAAGACATATTTTAAGCAGCACACCTTGAAAATCATCACATCTTGGAATCACGAGTTTTTGAGTCGTAATAATGAGATTCAAGACTCGGTTGCGGAAAGTGCGAAAGTGACGAACCTGAAAGAGTTTCCTGCACTCCTGGATCATGTGTGCGAGGCCGTGGGTGGCTGCCAGGTTTTCGTTCAGGTCCCTCTGGTCGGGTTTGCCCAGCGTGTTCTTCCTGCTCATCACTCTGCAGCGCACACACACATACCCGCTCATTACAATCCATACAACAGCTATCCATTTCTAGCGAACGTACCTTGGGTATACATATAGAATGCTCACCTTGGCGAGGAGGCGTCCCGGCGTGCCGTGTTCAGGTGAAACAGTGACGGTGCGAGACACACGGCCAGGTTGGTGCAGGTCATCTGGTTCTCGCTCACGTTCGCCGCGACGTCGCTCAGGAAACACAGCAAGGTGTGTAGAGCATCACGGCTCTCGTCGGGGAGCAAGCACACCGCCGCGCGCACCGCCTGCAAACGCTGCTCCACGGGAATAACTGCCGGAGAAACGGACAGCGCAATGTTAAACTAGCGTCGTTACAACATAGCATCTATAGACACTAGCTAATGACTAAAAAGGGTATCTGAGGTTTAAAAGGAATAATAGTTAATGCATGTTTTTTAGCTTTTTTATTTCAAGTGCAACTAAATGAAATTTTAAATAAAGTACAATTTCTTGCTAATCCACGCTACACTTTTCCTGTAGCGAAACAGGAAAAGGAAGGCTAATTAGCACCATTTGTTATCCATTTAAGCTAATTAGACAGATACTGACACCGTGGTGCCATCAATCACAAATAACGAGCCTGAGACGAGCCACAAGCCAGAAGCTCCAAAGCAGTGATGCCAGCTGAAGCGTTAGCATTAATGTCCAGTAAACTAGCGCTCTTGCAAAGTTACACGAGTCCTACAAATGAAAAAAAAAATAATAATCACGCGTAAAACCATTCATTTTATCTTATGACTTGCGCCGTAGAAATTCTTTGCTAATCCGGTTTGGAGAAACAGACTAGCGTGACAGTTTGGCTAATAACCTGGACGCATCAATGGTTGTATTTGTTATTGTTTTTCGTCGCTGCTGAGGTTATTAGTCACAAAGATTTGTATTATTTTTGGTTGAAGCAAACACGGTAACCGCAGAATTAGTGTTTAGCACGGCTTAGCGCTGGTTCAGCAGGTTTAACAGTTTGTACATTATATTACGGATTATTTCATCTGTTTTTGGAATGATTTGCATTTTTTAGAAATCGTGCAATAAACCAGTTCTTGTTACCGCACATTTGGAGCCTAAATGGGGGGAACAAAAGCCTGAATGGAGTCCTGTGTTCGAGGATGTCGTAATCAGAGGCATGCTGGGAATTATGCCTAAGGGAGCCTTTAAGAGCTATGAAGAGCTGGAATGCTAAATGTCAGTTATGTAAGAATGTGTGTAATATATTTTCACCACCCTCAGGCTATGGGAACTCACACACACACACACACACAGAGAAGCCACTTGTCCAAAAGGAATGTTGACCCATGGTCAGCTATACATGCACACGCCTGGGTCTGGGAACTTTTCAGCGCAGCTGGTTTTCACATAAATAACACGTGGACTAAAAATTCACCCCAAAGAAAAAAAAAGAAAAAAGGAAAGAAAAGCATGTTTGTTTCAAAGATGTTTTCAGGCACAGAATCCAGAATGCCATGAAAGATTCATCAGAGTGCATGATGTGCATGATGTTGCGTGCAAAACATCCATGGAAACATTTTCGGGAAAACAAGAAAGACCTTTTGAAAAAGGCGGAAAAAATAAAATAAAACCTATCATATAGAATTTTTAATATATGAAATCAGAATTCTGGATTGAATGTGAGATTAAGGGCACCCTGTAGGGGGAGACATCGAGTCATTAAGACTGGCCAGTTAAGAAGGGGGAAAGGACGGGAGTTTTAAAAGTACCATTTTCTTTAAAATAAAAATTAGATATATTCTAAATTAGAAATTTAAAAAATGTAAGGAAATGTTTAATTTGGTAAGTTTGTAAAATGTTAATGCAAATTATTTAAAATGAGTCACGGTTAAAAAAGATTTGTTTTAAAATGATAAAAAAAAAAAATGTTTGTTTGATAAAAAAATAAAGTAAAATAACTAAAATAAAAAGTACAAATAAAAAAAACAAATTAACCAAAATGGGAATAAATAAACAAAAAAATCTATCATTTTTAAACAAAAAAAAAAAAAAAGGTACCATATAAAAAAAATTCTAACTATAAACAAAATGAAGAAATTTATCATAACAGGTGTGTGTGTGTGTGTGTGTGTGTGCACGTGTGTGTGTGTATGTGTGTGTGTGTGTGTGCACGTGCATACTTACATTGATAGATCTGCAGGAACGTGTCGGACAGTTTGCTGGTGAACAGCGGTTCAGGTAGATCTCTGAAGTACTGTTTCAGCATGTCCGCCACGTCGTAAGCCGATTGGCCCTCGTAGCTAACTCCGCCCCCTTCCGTGCCGCACGATTCATTCATCTGCCGCAGAGCCTGAATGCGCGATTTCACCCCTGACTTTCTGAACAAGCCCACCTGCAGGGGAGACACCAGGACCCTTACACACCTGGGTAAAAAGTGTACGTGCGTGTGCATGCGTTCCTCCGTGCGTGTACGTGTGTGTGTGTGTGTCTGTCTCACACACCTGGTCGAGGCCGTGGTTGCGGAGGTAGCGCATAGCCTGTTGGATGCCTTGCGGTAGAGGCTGTCCGCTCCTCTGCACGTTCACCTGCAGTGGCACGCCAAACACACTCCGCTCCTTTGAGTCGCGCACTTTCATCCGCTTCATAAACTTGGGTACAGCCCTGATACACACACACACACACAGCAACACTGTAATCAGCCTAAATGTTACAATTTAACATAACAGCGCTTTGTGTGTGTGTGTGTGTGTGTGTGTGTGTGTGTGTGTGTGTGTGTGTGTGTGTGTGAGAGAAGGAAGTTTCCCGAGGCGCAGGGCAGCTGAAATCTGTTTCCACCTTCCTCAGAAAGAGGACAAACAAAAAAAGAGACAAAGCAGGGAAGAGTCATGCAAACACACTCACACACTCAAATACACACACCGATATTGACATAGATAGACAGCCTTGAACTTTTACACTCCGGGTGTTTGTCTCACACTGTAAGACCTGCCTCTGTGTGTGTGTGTGTGTGTGTGTGTGTGTGTGTGTGTGCGCGCGCGAGAGAGAGAGAGAGACTCACCAGCTGAAGCCGTGTTTGTTGGTGGGTGTGTGTTTCTCCAGCAGAGCCGTGAGTTTCAGCATGCTGTATTTCTGCATCAGGTTCATCTGCAACACTGACTGACAGTCAAGCTGCAGCGAGGACGACGTCAAACTGGGACGGTGCGAGTTCTGGAAACTGGGCCAGCGCAGTTTCTGTGGCCTGCAAAAAACACACACACACACACACATTGGTTACCATTTATGTACCACTGAACATGATAAAATGTAGAACTTCTAAGCAAAATCTTCAGAATCAGCATGTTGAGCACCACTTGAGCAACTGTTCAAAAGCTCGAGAGTAAGAACCTTCCTCTGGAACAGGAACTACTGGGGCAGCGCCATCCTGAACATCCTGAACATGTCCATCACAAGGTTAACCCTTATACACCGAAATCTCATTGGTCAGGAGGTTCAATTGAATTGTTACTTATAAAAAAATATATTAAGCTTTCCGTACGGTTGTCCACAACATCTTCCTGTTTGCCTGTTTTATTAATGAAAAAGTAAAAGATAATGAGAACTATTTATAGCTGCAAAATGGTACGTAATTACAGAAACTATCTTGCCTCGCCTTCTACCTTGCCTTAAATGGATAAAATGTGTCTCTCATTCACAGATGGTTCTTATGTTGTTTCAGCATCCTACCTGTTAGTCCGGGTGAGCGATGCTCCCACGCCAGAGTCCCGTCTCTCTCTTGCGCTAACTGTGTCATCCTGCTCGCCTAGCGGGTTCCCTGTGCTCTCCTGGTCGCTTCCGTTCTCCGTCTCCATCAATCGGTTCTGCAACGGCGATGAAGGACAAGGAGAAGCAGAGTCCAAAGCAGAGTCCGAGTCTCCTTCCTCTTCCTCCTCCTCTTCCTCTCCAGGCCCTGATTCTGTCCATGTGGTGACCAGTCGCTGCAAGCCAGTCACTCGCTCTAGTACGTCCTCGATCTTTGGCTCTTCCTCCTCTCCCTCTGGTTCATCCTCTTCCTCATCCCCCATTTCAGGGAAGGGCACATTGTCATAGAAACTCAACCGACTGTCTAGTGAGGTGGAGGACCTACGGTGTGCCCTGCTGTCGCCTCGCTGACTTGAACTCCCATCGGCAAGTGACTTGGGAAAGGTGCCCGGCTTGTGCCCGTCAGGAAGGTAAAAATATATCACACCAGCTTCCTCGTCTATCCTCTCATGCTCCGCTTGCCTCTCATCAGGTCTTTTGCGGTTCCGTAGGTTGTTCTCTGTGGTCATGCTCGGTTCAGGCCTTTTCCCACAGTTCCGAATTTCCAGGTTCTCGTTTTCCTGAGCAAGACTGAATGGGTCAAATCCTTCCAGGTACATCCCAACTCGTTTTATCGAGCCTGCCGCTGTGCTGTGGCTCCGTGCCCTTGTGATTGGACTGGGTGTACTCACAGCACTTCCACTGCTCGTCTCTGAATTGCTGCTGCCTGTGCTTCCGCTGCTTGTCTGCGTGGAGTAGGAGATGCTGCGGTTGTGCGTCTCACTGCGCTCCAGTGTGGCGATGTCGACACAGTTAAGCTGTCGCAGCTTGTCCTCATCCAGACCTTCCTTCAAAACTGGACCACTAATCTCTAGTCTTCCACTGCTGATTGCGCCTTTTTTCTTACGCTTTGAAGACAGGCTGCTGCTACGCAGTCGTAGGCTTTCCATACGCTTCAAGAAGCTCTTGGCCCGTGACCTTGTGCTTTTACTATCTCCACTACTTCTTGAGAGGGTTCTGGCATCAAATGCAAAAGTTCCTTGTTCTAGAGGTGAGGGAATGCCTTCAGAAAAGGAATCCTCATTGGCACCGGAAGTCCCAGAAGAGCACACACTAGCAACAGAGCTAGCACGGGTTGTAGAGGCTGTAGCAACATTGGAATAGGTGTTCGCTGGGCTGGACGGGACTGTGATACTACGTGACCCTCCGTGACCCCCGCTTCCAGCACTGTGCAAGGATCCTACCTCGGGCTGTTCACTGAGATCTGTTAGCACACTTTCGGCGCTAGCACTGACCCTCTCCCGGAGGAGGTGGCCCCCA
The DNA here is from genome assembly GCA_028565275.1 of Leiocassis micropogon. Taxonomy (NCBI): domain Eukaryota; kingdom Metazoa; phylum Chordata; class Actinopteri; order Siluriformes; family Bagridae; genus Leiocassis; species Leiocassis micropogon. The sequence continues at coordinate 11,862,324 of JAOVVA010000034.1, forward strand.
GGCAGACGCTTATCCTGAGAGGAGAGGAATGAAGCAGTGGAAATGGCATCTCCTGCTGGAGATGTGAAGACATCCAGGTCCAACGGGTCCAAACGGGACCACCGCTTGCTGTCTCGTTGGAAGGTCCAACGGCCGCTAATGGCACAGGGCTCATCTTCATCCGAGTCTTCACTCTAGAATCATTGTAAGAGTTTGACAAGGTAAACACTATTGTCTGGAATAAAAAAGCTCCACAAACATAATAATGGAATCAGATTCACATTTACAAGCAGACAGGATACAGCTGAGGAGTTAAGGGTTAAGGACTTTGCTCAACAGACCAACAATGGTACCTTAGCAATTTTCAGCTTTATTACAGTAGCACTAGTTTGCCAGGTACAATCTGTATCTTCTGTGTGGAATAAAGAAACTGATACAGTCTGATGGATAATCTGTTTTGCAAACTGTTCATCCAGAGAGGCCAGTGAAAGGTCAGATTCGGGATCATTCATTCAGCCCTAAAGAACTTCCACTTCGATGTCCTAACACTCCCTGTCCTCTTAAGCGGATAATATGGCCAAATTGATGACAACTGAGTGGGAAAATCTGTTACTGTGATTGTCTTCACAATGTCACAAGAGTCAAACGTCCACCATTCCTTCTCTCTAATCTGGGTAATCTATTCCCCCTCAGGGGATAAAAGGGTGGGGGTTAAAAAGTTTTTGGTGGGGTTACCCTCTAGCTGGAGATTTAGGCTGGTCTAGTCCCCTTCCCCCATTAGAATCCAAGGCTATCAGAAAAACCCCACCTATACCACAGCAAGGCATGGCTCTAAATTCCGGTGGTTTTGCACTCAAGTCATACCATGCAAACATCTACTCTGAATCCTTGAGGCCTGAATCCTGTTCTTAAACGCTTGACAATGTGAACTGTACTGTAAATGAATTGATGCATGATTAACGACACTGAACTGGTCATGACCTTAGCAAGCGTGTAACTTTGCTCTTCATGGCAGGAAACCCATACTTAACTGGCCATCCCTGTCAAAGACATCTCTTCCACGGTGGATAATAACAGTGACGGAAAAAGGTTCTTAAAACTCACCTCGGTAGTTATCTGACAGCCCCTGAGGCTCGGGAAGCCTTTGATCAAGAGCAAGAAACCAAAAACTGTGGTTCCCCTAGTAAATCTTCCCCTAGTACCCCGAATAAAGTGTTTAATAATAACAATGAATAAAAGATTTTTAGCAATATGAATATTTGCTGAGACAAATCAGACTTCTAGGGTGATTTGCAAATGTTGTCCAATTTCTCCATAAAGAAAAAATTTAAGGAGAATCTAAAGAGAAAGGAATGAAGAGGACAGGGGTCGAACCATGACCAGGAGCATGAAGATCAATGCATTCCAAGGATAGTTGGAGTCTGCCGCCCTGAAAGGAGGCACAATCACTTCCTTAAGTCGGCTTATGACCTTTCTCTTTAACGCTACGGGCACCGGACGACAGCACCGGGGTCATCTGCTTTCATACCAGGACACACACAGACATCCTCGACAAGGCGGCTATTGTTCAGGCCTAGTAGTGTGCACCAAAAACATCTCCATAAACACTGTGCTTATTTGGTTAAGTCTTGGCCTCTACCGTGATTATATAGGCAGCTTGTTTGTCAGTGCATTCCTGACACGCCTGTTTTGAAATCACGGATCATAGACTGTGTGTAAGCAAACACACACACACACACACACACACACACACACACACACACACGTACATTCCGTAACCATGTAGACAGGCTAACTCATAATGCCAAACTAGGCAGGATATCCTCTTCCTTTTTTTTTTTTTTTTTTGGCAAGTGAGAAAAATCAGTGACGATGGGGTGGGAATACAAAACCCAGCACAGAAGGAAAAGAAAGAGAGGAAAGAGCTAACACAAGCCTCTCATTTCACCCGTAACAGGCATACGTTTTTACTCATGCCTTCAGGTCACAAGTCCTGCCAGGACGAATAAAACTTTCCTTCTAATTAAAGAAGATGACAGACAATGAGGTTAAGAAGAGACAGGAAAGAAGAGAACTTACTCTTTTTCTCTGAGGAGTGATCTCCAGCCTCATCATGGCACACTTGTTAAGAGTGTTTAGTCTCCTGCAAGATGAACAAACACACAAATTAGAAAAAGTCGCATCTGAAAAGAACTCCTGTGGTCTTGAATTGAAAGAGGGGAAAAAAAAGAAGCTAAATCCGGAATCTGGTCCTAAAGAAGATGAAGAAAAAGAATGAGCACAGCAGTACTGCCTGATAATGAGCTGTTGAGGGATAAGCGCCAGATTACAGAAAGTCAGAAAGAGGAGAGGAAGGGACGGGGGGAAAAAAAAAAAGGAGAAGAAACTCGTTTGAAGGGTCGGCGACAAGACCACAAAAGAGACGCCTGGCTTATCCTGCTCACCACCTGGATAGGGTCATGTGACCTTCAGTTAGGGGCTTTTAGATATGTGTGTCTGCTCCAAGGGGCCTGGCACCACGAAATGGCCTCCAGATGTCTGAGCACTCCAGCTGGGCTCGGCGTGACCCCTTCGCTCATTCAGAAACGCGACTCTTCCTCTCGGACTGTCTCACTTTCTCTCGTTCGAGCTGCCTGTCTTTCTCTAACATTCTGGCCAAATGCGTACAAGTGTGACTGTAGTAAAATGAGAAGTAAGGAAAGCACAAATTCCGCCCCATTCTCAGGGATCCGTCATTCGTATTTGTTTTTAAGAGCGATAAAGAGAGAGACAGAGAGACAGAGAGAGAGAGAGTACATGTACAGGCAATAAAAGTTCGCATGTTATTTGCCAGTAAAAGTTTCCGGAATCTGACAAGTGGTGATAGACGTGAATGTGCGAGTGTGTGTAAGACAGAGTATGTGTGTGTGTGTGTGTACCTGCAAAGTGCTTCGATGGCATCTCGATCCAGAAAGTCGTGATCTCTGGTGACTGATGAGATCTGGATGGGAAACTGACCATCTAAAACAAACAATAAAAATAAACACAGATACAGTGAGAAAGATGAATTTGTTTAAACGTCTAGAAACAACCAAAAAACGCAAACTCCGGTCACCTGAAACAAAATTACCCCACACTCTTACAAATCTCTGATACCGACACTGGAGACTCCTTACAAAGGAAAAAAAAAAAAAAAAAAACGCCATATCAACATTGTTTACAAAATAAACCTGCGCTACTGTCAACACTGCAGGTCTACAAAAGTCAAAGCCTGCTGACCAATCACATTCCAGCTCGTCTCTGATTGGACAGCAGCTGCGCATTATGCAATCATAGTTCTTAAAAACAACAGAGCTAATATTGTGTAACCATGTTAATGTGTAACCATGACAACAGGCACAAACCGAGTCAACTGTGATTCGAGTGTGCGTATGTTCTGATTATTTTGCAACAAACACAACTGTTATACGTTATTAGCTAAACTAAACATTGCGATGTGTGTGTGTGTTGCATGTCGGCTCAGCTGAAGCTGGTTTTTGACCTCAGGACCAAAAAATGATGTGGATTAAAGAGTCAGGGGTGTGGGCACGCACACACACACACACACACACACACACACACACACACACACACACACACACACACACACACACACACCTCTTATGCATTGCAGCTGTATTTGTTTGGCTTCAACTTCCTCTTCTGTTTTAGCATAGGTGTGTGTGTGTGTGTGTGTAATTGAGATTAGGAATGACAATAGGTACTCAAGGAGATGTTGAGAGGTCTGTGTGTCTTTATAACCCCCCCCCCCCACGTCTCAGTTGGCTCTCGCAAACAAAACCACAACCGTTAATGATAATGGGGGGGGGGAGAGAGAGAGAGAGAGAAAGAGAGAGAGAGAGAGGTGGAAAGTGAAAGAGATGCAGTAGGGAATGGAATGGAAGAGGAACGGGTAAAGAAGAAACAGGTAAGGAGGCACGGAATAAATGATAGAGATAAAAAGCGAATGAAAGAGTAGTAAGGGAGTGAAAAGCGAGGGAGTAGAAAGAAAAGGTGGTGAAGAAACAGATGGAAAGGTAGCAGAGACGGACAAAAAGTCGAAGATGAAGAGAGAGAGAGAGAATTGTGTATGAGAGAAAGAAAGGAGGAGGAGAAGAAGCAGATGGAAGAATAGAAAAAGGGGGAGGAGTTGAAATAAAGAACAGTAAAGATGACATAAAAGAAAAAAAGGGAGATGAGAGTGAGAATGTAAGACACACACTTCACTTTCTATTATCAGAATCTTTATCTGAAGTAATGTGAGCTTTACAGCCCTCAAACACACACCCATACACACCTCACTGTGCATGTGTGTGTGTGTGTGTGTGTGTGTCAGGGCTTTAGAATCTGAGAGCGTGCAGCACGTGTCGGCTGGGAACATAGCTGCAGGTCAGAATCCAAACAAAATGTGTGTGTATGTGTGTGTGTGTGTGTGTGTGTAAGGTACTTAGGCCTGAGGTGTGCTATCACATGTCTTACACTCCTTGCTTCATTGACTTACTTTGTCCTATGTGTGTGTGTGTGTGTGTGCGTTTTACTACAAGCCTTTTTAAACGCAAAAGAAAAGAGAGGACAGGAGACGCAAGACAAACCTGAGCCAACTCAGGAATGTGTTTTAGGAAAGGGGGATGGGGGAGAGAGTGTGTGTGTGTGTGTGTGTGTGTGTGTGTGTGTGTGTGCGCAGATATAATACAGAAAACAGAATCAATTTAGCTACTAATTACATTTTAATGACGCAAAATGTCCCAAAATGTTTATTCTCCACATTCCATATTAAATAAGTGTAAACTTTAAAGGTCCTCGCTTTTCACATGAGCACTGAATATGCGTTTGTTATGGTTAGTGTTTTTCCCCCGGGTGCTGACGTGCGTCAGGACACACAGCGTCGTTCATTCAGCAATTAGGCGCCGGGCCCCGTTTGTGACCTACATACACACCCTGCGCTATTCCTGTCAAAAGCTGCTATTCATAAAAGATGGAAAAAAAAATAATCCACTCAAATGGAAAACCGGGCTCTTACCTTCATACAGCTGAGCGTACTGTGGGAACCCAGCGGCACGTAGCCACGTACACGCCTCCTTCGCCTCGATTTCTGAGAAACACAGAGTGAAATAGCGTTTAGCGTCATGAACTGTGATACTACAGGGACTTTACACGAAAAACCTAAATCCTATGACCGTCAGGTCTTCAGAACCCTTCAGTTTTTCTTGGACCTAATAATACAGCACTACATGAAAGTGTGTTTCATAAATACTGTAAAATATCAAATACTATCTTAGTAAGACATTTAAAAATCTAATTTAAAACCGTACAACAGACATCACATTTTTTATGATACTAATAAACTAAAAGACAAATAATGAAAAAAGTATATATAGATAAATAAATTATATTGTAAATAAATAAAGTGGCGCTCACAGCTACATGGTAAGACTGAACGATTTATATAATTTCTTAACTAAAAAGACAGCATTTTGTATATTTAGCTTTATGACATGGTTTCTTATTAGTCACGCCATGATGATAAAAGAACCTCATGAAATGAACATCAACTTTCCGTGTATCATATGATGATACGATCATTGAACGTGATAAACTAAATGAGAACAATCCAAGGTCCTCAGAACCCTGCATCGGGCCCATTAATACAATAATACGATTGTTGGTTTTTTTGTTTGTCTTTTTTTCCCTTGAATACACATCAAACACCATGTTATTTCATGTAGTCATTTGGACGTTAAACAAGAACACCACTAATTATTAACATTTGAATCTTTGAATTGCGATATATCATGGCTCATAACTTAAGGGCCTTAAATTCTTCAATAAAATCACACATATATAAGAAAAAGATATATCTTTTTATATATTGAATTGCAAAAGGATCATGATACGTAACCAAATTTATTTTCCCCCCCATTTCTAGTGGTCCATATAACGAGGATTAAATAATGATACTTTAAGAAATCTTATTAACGCCTAAAATCTTCATATCGCACAGCAATATTGGTGAGTTTTTTTTTGTGTTATTATAAATAGATATTTTTATGCTGACCAAATTAAACACGGTCTGCTAATGAGAACGCCAAGCCATTCTGAAAGACCTCCATTCACGGCAACGCTTCGACTCCACACACTACGCACTCCTCCACGCCCAGGTTCTCCACGATCTCGTGGTGTGGCGCTAGTTTTCAGACAGCGCCGCTAAAGCTCATTGTCCTGGGAATGACCTGTTTATGAAGTGAGTGCCAAATGGCTAATGATGTTCTAGGCAGCCATTTTGGCTCGTAGACAGCACTGGTTTCATGTAGCGAGGTGTCTGGGTGCCGTGACTGTGACACGCACTGTAACGTGGGGGCTTTTAAACGACAGTTTCATCCTGTGTTAAAGGGCTCGGTCTGTGACTCGGAATCGATGTTCCCATACATGACCGTGACCGACCGCAAAACATTTCACCAGTGTGACTAATCCAGGCTGCACTTATTTCCCACAATGCCTATCGAATTAATCATACTGTAGTGCCGCCCCTCCAAACCACTCTGACCAATCGGAATACAGAACACGGCTCCTGTGCCTCCTAATTACTCTGTAACCACTCAGACTACAGTTCCTCTCCAAATGCCAGTGCATCACTTCATAATTCCTGAAGAGAAGTTCCCAGGCTGTGAGTGTGTGAGAGAGAGAGAGGGAGAAACAGGGGAAGAGAGAGAGACGAATGGAGTGGTGAGGTGAGGAAACGGAGCCGACGTGACTCTCTGCTCGGCTGACTGAGAACATGCGTGTGAGTGAGGACAACATAGAAGTAGTGAGATAAGGGTGGACACACACAGGCGCACACACACACACACACACACACACAGAGATGGCATTTACATACCAAAAACAAGCCTAGACAGAAACAAGGTGAAGAGAGACACAAATGGGGTCTGCAATACACACACACACACACACACACAATTGCTCTGACACACACTTGTGACTGCGCAGAACAAGTGTGTGGTTCATGAACCCTAAAAAATGTTGGACAATAATTATACACACTTGTGAAAGGCTCTGTAATGAGGACATGCTTCCTGTGTGTGAGTGTGTGTGTGTGTGAGAATGAGAGAGAGCTTGTCTAAATACATGTTTAAGGCCACACATGGGAACAGAGAACCTATTTAAATGTAAGTGCTACACACACACACACGCACACACACACACAC